>CAJQUW010016543.1:0-189232 GCA_907163375.1 Prostheceraeus crozeri | reverse complement strand
ACGTAGAAAGTATTTGTAACTGATAGTAACAATCATAGTTTTGCAAATTAGTTTTGTTGAGCCAATTTTCTTCGAGCCTGAAAACGTGTTTGCTCAGGTCCTACCGTGAGCTCTCCGGCTCACCAGTCACTATTATGAAGTCGAGACACAAAGCTGAACAGTCTCGTCCGAGTTCCCCCATTCTTATACAGGTTGTGGACGGATCAGCTGATGGACGCCAATCTCCATTCCTCCAAACATTAAGCGCTTCTATCTCCGGTTCCAGAGCTCCGATTGACTTCAAATTTTGGCAGTAACGTTTTCTCACTCTCACATTTCATTTAAGCCATCAATCAACTTTCTCCGATTACAAGAAGCGGAGTTGAAAATACAACTCGGTCGTTTTTTCAAAATAATCCAACATCTTGAAAATGTGTAAAAAATTCGATTTTATACAATTTTCATTTTGAAAAAAACCTTCCATATGTCTTCTGAAAATGTAGGATCCTAGAGAACAAAAGTTGCGTGTCTTTCACCTAAAAAAATCCGGAGGAGCTCTTAAATCACTTTCATTCCTGAGAATGTCGTCGCCAAAGTAGGCCACTATAACATTTTCACGAAAAATCCTAATTGTCGAGGCCCTGTGTGAAAAAAATTTTCGAAAATCTTTTTTTTGTGCGAATTTCAACGCCAAACCTTGTACAGAAGTTTGTTTCACATGATTTGGAATCAACTTTGGTACAAAACATCACTTTTGGACAAAGTTCGACTCGAGGGGGGATGTTTTTTCATCGAGACTTCACCGATCCTAAACTTTTAACGAAAAAAAACACGATGGGAGCGGTCTCGGAACTCAATTCTGACATTTTCAAAATTTTTTTATGAAAAAATCTTACGTGTCGAGAGGCCATATTGTGAAGATAAATATTCGAAAAAAATTTTGTGCGCATTTCAACGCAAAACCCTTGATAGAAAGTTTGTCTCACATGATTCTGGACAACTTTGGGTCAAAACATCACTTTTGATAACATTCGACTCGAGGGGGAGGAGTCAGCACCTTTTCCTCCTCTCAGTCCGAGCAACCCCAGCACATCCCTGGCGGCCCTCTCTATGCTTCAGTCAGCCTGATGATACATCGCTGCACATTTTGGGCTTCCATTCACATGATGACTCATCGTTGCGCATTCTGTGATTCCTTTCACAATGTTAATCATCGTTGCGCATTTTGTGCTTCCTTTTGCCATGGGCTTACTACTTCTGCCTTAACTACTATTTTTACTTAATTCAACGTATCAAAGTGCGTCAAGGTAACAGAATTAAACAAACAAGCTAGCGACTTGTCAATTTTCTAAAAAGGTCAAAATATGATTTGATAAGAACATTATTGGTGTCCTAGAAGTGTCTGTCTAGAAAATTTTAACCAAAAAAATAAAAAATAAATATCATTAATTTTTGATTCGATAATGGCGGACTTTCATTTCTGACCACTATAATTTTCATATACTTAATAATTCCCTTATAGGATATCATTTTCACATATCTGTAATTAAAAATGTCAAATAAAGTGGCACAAATCAAAAAATCTTACAAACTCTTTCCAATATTTTCAGTAGCAATTTTCAACTTCCAATTCCCCTTCAGAATAAAAGCCATACTAGTGGGGAAAACATTTAATTTGTAATTACAATATAAGGTCATCAAGAATCATATAAAAAAGCAATCGTCCCTTAAAAGGAAACAGATACCTAGCTTGGCATTGTCATTTGTATTAAATTCTGTATGATTGTCATGGCTTCAGATTATCCATCTTATTCCGAAATCTATGAATATTTCACGAAAAGTTACGATTTGATTTTGGCGAACAACCCACAGAGTTGTTCATATACATCATGTTAATCCATGCAAGTTTTGAAAACCGCTCGTTTATTGATGTTTTGTCGTTTCTTTAAATGTAATGCCTCATAAAGCAACCATTTTTGGGACAGGCGTAAATCAATAGTAATTGCACGATTATCTTTACGATTTTCTATACATATCGTATCCGCTTGTGTGCTAGTATAATGATCAACAACATAGAACAATAACACGATATAGATGGTTATAAGAAAGCATACATAATCATCGATGTTTTTATTTTGGCAACCATGAAGAAGGTAGCACATTCATTAGATTTTTTAAGGCATTTGTAAGACAATTTCAGTGAAAGAAATCCGTATAAGAGATCCAAGAAATTTCGTTCCTCAGTGTAGTATTTTGCTTCTTTCCGAAACTTGCCAAGCTGAAGCCTGCCAGAGGACGAAAAATGGTGTGCAAAATAGAACACTATTTGGTCCAATACATTAGAAAAAAAGAACAATAAGAGATAAATATGAGACTCTGAACACAAATTAGCAACAGTCACTGGAAAGATGAAAATAGTTTATTTAATTATCCATTTTATCAAGACATTCCCCTTGTTGCATCCTTTTCCTAGTTACCGCATCAGCACTGTTATGTGTGAAATAAAAGGAGTCAATTGCCCATGCTGTAATTTAAGGAATCAGAAGTCCGTGGCACCGAAGAGCAATGTAAAGTTTTCTTTTAATGATTAGGACATATTTTGAGCTTTCTTACCCCATAATCTTTCACTCATGAGCGTACGTTCTCATGTGATTCTTTTTTATACATCCGCTCTTTCTCATATGTACCTGTGCTATTTGCATGAATGCATTATCCCACAAAAGCAACAATTGAAACTCTTCTCTGAGCTAGGAACATTTGCTACAATTGCTACTATATCATTCTAACGCATGTATTTTCTGCTATCATCACTTTAGTTATTATTCGGATCGACTTCAGCTTTGGGGCAAAGAGTCAAAACTGTTTTTGGTGAGCAAGACAATCTACATTCAAGACACTGTATTGCAAAATTGAAAATCGCTTTTTCAAGAGGATCACGTACCAAACGAAACGCATCCACTATGACAAGTACCTTCCCCCGAAGATAAAATACTACGAATCTAAGACGAAGACTTCCAAAGTTCCAACTTAACCATTTTGAAGTTGTCATTGCTTATTTCTTTCACAATTGGGTTTCTTTGTTTGTTTGTCCAAAAAGTTTTTTGGCAATGAAAACTTATGACTACAACACACTAAGTACATTAGCTTATATAATTGCTTTTATACCTCAATTGTAATCTTCATGTTTTTATGCATAGCGGAATAAAGCATTTTATATTATTATTTAATTTGTGATTCAAGTTTCATGAAAAATTTTTTGCATGTACTTTTTGCGCAATGTACTATTTTAGAAGACTTTTTTATGGCTTCGTTGAAGTGTAACGCGATCAAGCAAATAAAAGCGAATAATTGGAAAGATGTGAGTGCTTCGCAGGGCATTAGTTGTGTTCAGATTAATGACAAGAATTCAAAACAAATTCATCTCTCGATAACTTATTCAAATGTTAATAAAAAATCAAATAGAGGCATCCGTGGAACAAAATCTTGTACAAGTTGCTACCTGCATCACGGTAAATGCATAAATAGTTGTATCGATCTGAAACTCTTAGGAAATTCCCGTTTCTATTGTTAACGCGTGTTGACAAGAGCCAATTTGATTCAATGTCTATTTGACTGTCATTTCAATAAGTGTACTCACAGAAAGTCAACATTACTTACAAAGAACCCGTCACAAGTCGCCCTACCAATGAACATTTCAATTGGAACCAAATTGGAACCACACCTCCTCTTCAAAACACAAACAAACTTAAAATTTCTGGCCCATCTAACGCTTTTAATGAACTGCACGGCTGTGAAAGCATTCGATTTCATATTCGGTGGACTCAACGGCAAATGACAAGGCTGCGCAGTAAATCATCATTGTATTAGGCATAGGTTGCTATGTGCACGGATTCATTGTGCGTGAGTAATTTATGTTATTCGTTTTTGCTATTCGCAGTTTGTCCATTTGGATTCAGTAGGAGCTCAATTGCGAAAATTACTCAATGCATATTGTCACACAACGTCGTTTCTTACGGAATTTTTACTATATTTTACTTTATTTTTTTGCTACATCAAAATATTTTAAGCTTGCGCATTACTTCAGCTAACGATTCTCTTCTACACATTTGCGTTATGATTCCCCTCATCGTAACCAACAAGAAGTCCCAAATTTTTCTAATAAATGAAAGGGCATTAGAAAATCCTGAAATAACCCGCCTCTTTCAATCCAAAGGTGATAAGAAGGTTCATTTGTGTTTAGTCGCCCAACAAGGCAGGTTTGCTCTTAACGCCCATGGACAGAAATGAGAACGTATATCAAGCTTTTTAATGCAGTTGATGGGTCAGTAAACTGTGTCATGAAGTATGAGTGAGCTAGAAGTTCAAATTGCGCTAAAATAGAAGTTGAGAAGTGGATTTCGCGGAACGCAACATATGGGAGGTGGTGTCGAGACTTCGACCCTAGGCAACAATTGAACAAAGATCATAATGAGGAGTAATTTGCATAACAAGCTGAGATTATTCACTTGCCAGTAGATCTGATGAGTTTTAGCAAGTAATATGCTGAAACAGGGTCCTCGCACCTCTAAAGCGAGAATGCTTTGACTAAATGGAGGAGTGGGTGTATGAACAAATGGGTTTCATCGTAATATTGGGATAATTGAGGCATTGTTGGAACTGTCTTCAGTTGGGGGTAGTATTGTAGGGAATTGTGTGATGGGTGTTCCAGGTGGAATCATATGTGTGATGTTATTGACTTGCACTTGCTGATGGATGTCTTTTTACATTAGGTGAGCGGGGTGGCTAGGATCGGGGTGACAGGCGCGATTGTGGCCAAGGTTATCAGGTAAGCAGCATACTGAAATTGATATGTAGATTAATGGAGCTGCTGATTATCAGGTGGCCGGGGGGGGTGTGGGCGTGAGTGTGGGGCGCCCCCATCGCCTCGCACGGGGTGGGGACGGGCGACGGCGCCGCGCGTGGGGGCGGGGGGGGCTGCACGGAGGCGTGGTGGCGTGGGGGGGGGGGGGGGGGGCCGGGGGGCGGGGGGGGGGCGGGGGGGGGGGCGGGGCGGGGGGGGGGGGGGGGGGGGGGGGGTGGGGGGGGGGGGGGGGGGGGGGGGGGGGGGGGGGGGGGGGGGGGGGGGGGGGGGGGGGGGGGGGGGGGGGGGGGGGGGGGGGGGGTGGGGGGGGGGGGGGGGGGGGGGGGGGGGGGGGGGGGGCGGGGGGGGGGGGGGGGGGGGGGGGGGGGGGGGGGGGGGGGGGGGGGGGGGGGGGGGGGGGGGGGGGGGGGGGGGGGGGGGGGGGGGGGGGGGGGGGGGGGGGGGGGGGCGGGGGGGGGGGGGGGGGGGGGGGGGGGGGGTGGGGGGGGGGGGGGGGGGGGGGGGGGGGGGGGGGGGGGGGGGGGGGGGGGGGGGGGGGGGGGGGGGGGGGGGGGGGGGGGGGGGGGGGGGGGGGGGGGGGGGGGGGGGGGGGGGGGGGGGGGGGGGGGGGGGGGGGGGGGGGGGGGGGGGGGGGGGGGGGGGGGGGGGGGGGGGGGGGGGGGGGGGGGGGGGGGGGGGGGGGGGGGGGGGGGGGGGGGGGGGGGGGGGGGGGGGGGGGGGGGGGGGGGGGGGGGGGGGGGGGGGGGGGGGGGGGGGGGGGGGGGGGCGGGGGGGGGGGGGGGGGGGGGGGGGGGGCGGGGGGGGGGGGGGGGGGGGGGGGGGGGGGGGGGGGGGGGGGGGGGGGGGGGGGGGGTGGGTGGGGGGGGGGGGGGGGGGGGGGGGGGGGGGGGGGGGGGGGGGGGGGGGGGGGGGGGGGGGGGGGGCGGGGGTGGGGGGAGGGTGCCGAGGGGACGCCGGGGGGGGGCGGTGCGGGGGGGGGGGACGGCGGCAGGGATTTGGGGGGGCGGGAGGGACCGGGGGGGGGCGTGGCGGCGTGCGGGGGGAGGGTGGCGGGGGGGGGGGGGGGGGGGGGGGCGGCGGGAGGGGGGGGGGGGCAGGCTGCCCGCCGGCGGGAGGGACCCGGGGGGGGGGGGGGGGCACGAGCGGGTGCCCCCCAGCGCGCGGCCGGGGCGGGGGGTGGGGGGGGACGGAGCCCAGGCGGGGGCGGCGCCCGGGAGTCGGGGGGGGGGGGGGGGGGGGGGGGGGGGGGGGGGGGGGGGCCGGCGAGAGGGGGGCCCGGCGGGAGCCGGGGGGGGGGGGGCGTGCGGGCGAGCGCGGGGGTGGGGGGGGGGGGGCGGTGGCTCGGGGGGGGAGGGGGGGGAGGGGGGGGGGGGGGGGGGGGGGCGGCGGGGAGGCGGGGGGTTCGGGGGGGGGGGGGGGGGGGGAGGCCGGGGGGCGGCGGCGCCGGGGGGGCGAGGGGGGGAGGGAGGGGGGGGGGTGCGCAGGGGGGCGGTGGGGGGCGGGCCGGGGGACGGGGGGCGAGAGAGGAGAGGGGGGACGGGGAGAGGGCTGGGGGGGTGGGGGGGGGCCAAGCCGGGCGGGCGGGCGGCGGGGGGGGGGGGGCGGGTGGGGCCGTGGGGGGAGGGGGGGCCGGCGAGCGGGGGGGGCGGGGGCGGGGCGGAGGGCGGGCGGGGGCGGGGGCGGGCGGCGGGGGGAGGGGGGCGGGGGGGGAGGGGGGGGGGGGAGGGGCCCGGGGGGGGGGCCGCGGGGGGGGGGGCGGGGGGGCGGGGAGGGGGCAGCCGGGGGGGGGGGGGGGGGGGCGGGCCCGCGGAGCGTGGGGCGGGGGGGCGCGGGGAGTCCGGGGGGGGACGGGCGCGGGGGAGGGGGGGGGGCGGGGGGGGGGGGGGGGGGGGGGGAGCGAGGGTGGGGGGGGGCAGGGGGGGCGGGCGCTGGGCGGAGGGCCGCCGGGGGGGGGGGGTGCCGCGCGGCGCCAGGGGGCGGGGGGGGGGGGTGGCGCCGGGGTGGGGGGGCGCGGCGTCGCGGGGGGGCTGGCCGGGGGGGGAGGGGGCCGCGGGGGCGGGGAGGGGGGGGGGGGGGTGGCGACGGGGGGGCGGGGGGGGGCGGGCGGGGGCGCGGCGGGGCGGGTGGGGCGGGTGGGGTAGGCGGGGGGGGCGGGGGCGCGGGGGCGGGGGGGGGCGGGGGGGGGGGGGGCGGGGCGGCCTGGGGGACTAGGGGGGGGGGGGGGGGGGGGGGAGCGGGCGTGGGGGGGCGGTGGGGGGGGGGAGGGGGTGGGGGACGGGGGGCGGGGACGGGGGCGGCGGGGGGCGGGGGGCGGCGGCGGGGGGCGGGGGGGCGGGGGGTGTGGGGGGGGGGGGGTAGGGGGGCGGCATGCGCGGGGGGGTGGGGGGGGGGGGGGAGGCGGGGGGGGCGGGGGCCGGCGGGGGTGGGGGGAGGGGGGGGGGCGGCGGGGGGGAGGGGGGGGGGGGGGCGAGGGGGGGGGGGAGGGGGGGGGGCGGCGGGAGGTGGGGGGGGGGGCGGGGGCCAGGGCGGGTGGAGGGGGCCGGGGGGGGGGGGCAGGGGTGGGGTGGGGGGGGGCGTGGGAGGTGGGGGGGGGCAGGGTGGGGGGGGGGGGGGGGGCGTGCGGCGAGGTCGCCGGCCGGGGGGCACACCCGGGGGGCCCGGCGGTGGCGGGGGGGGCGGGAGTAGGGGCGGGGCGGGGGGGGGGGGGGGGGGGGGGGGGGGGGGGGGGGGGCGCGGGGGTGAGGCGGGGGGCGGGAGGGGGGGGGGGGGGGGGTCGGGTGGCGGGGGCGGGGGGGTAGCCGGGGGCGGGGGGCCAGACGGGCGGCGCGGGCGGAGCGGGGGCCCCCGAGGGCGGGGAGGGGGGGGGGGGGGGGGGGGGGGGCGGGGGGGCGGGGGGGGGGGTGGCGGGGGGGGGGCGCCTCAAGGGGGGGGGGGGGGGGGGGGGGGGGATGGGAGGGCAGGACGAGGGGGGGGGGGCGGGGGGGGGGGGGGGGGGGGAGGGGAGGGGGGGGCCCGGGGCGGGCGCAGGGTAATGGGGCGGGAGGGGCGGGGGGGAGGGGGGGGGGGGGGGCGGGGCGGGCGGGGGAAGGGGGGGAGGAGGGCGGGGGGGGGGGCGGCGGGGGGCGGGGGGGCGGGGGGGGGGGGCGATGGCCGGGGCGGGGGTGGGGGGGGTGGCCGGGTGGGGGGGGTGGCGGCCGCTGGGACGAGACGGGGGGGGGGGGGGGGGGGCGGGCCGGGGGGGAGGGGGGGGGGCGGGACGGTGGGAGCGGGGGGCGGGCGGAGCCGAGCGGCGGGGGGGGGGCGGCGCGGGGAGGGGCGGGGGGGGGGGGGGGGAGCAGGCGTGCCAGGAGGGGGGGATGGCCCGGCGGGGGGGGGGGGAGGTCGGTGGTGGGGGTGGGGGGGGCGGGGGGGCGGAGCGGGGGGGGCGGGGTGGGGTCGGAGGGGGGGGGGGGCGGGGGGGGGGGTGGGGGGGGGGGGGGGGATGAGGTGTGGCGGGGGGGGGGGCGGGGCGGAGTGGGGCGTGGGGGGGGGGCGGACGGGCCGCGGCCGAATGGGGCGGGGGCTGCGGGGGGTAGGGGGCGGGGGGGGGGGGCGCGGGGGGGGCGGGGGGCGCGGCGGGGGGGAGGGGGACGGCGGCCCCCAACGGGCGTGCGTGGCGGGGAGGAGGGGACGCGCCCGCTGCCGGGGGGGGACGCGGGGGCTGGGGGGGGGGGGGGGGGGGGGGGGGGGGGGCGGGCGGGGTGGGGGGGGCGGGGGAGGGGGCGCGGGGGGCGGGGGCGGGAGGGGGGGGGGGGGGGAGGGGCGGACGCGGGGGCGGGGGGGGCTGGCGCTGGGGAGCGCGGGGGGGGGGGGGAGCGCATGGGGGGGGGCGGGGCGGGCGGCGTGGGGGGGGGGGGGGCGGGCGTGGGCGGGCGGGGCGGGGGGGGGGGCGGGGCGCGCGGAGGGGGGGCGTGGGGGGCCCGGGGTGGCGGGGCGCGGGGGGGGCGGCGTGGGGCCGAGGCGGGGGCGGGGCGGCGGGACGGGGGCGAGATCGCGGGCGGGGGGGGGGGGGCGCGGGGGGCGCGGGGAGGGGGGCGCGGGGGCCGGGGAGGCGCGGGGTCGGGGGCCCGCGGGGCAGGGTGGGGGGGGTGGGGGGGGGAGGGCGGTGGGGGAGAGCGGGCGGGTCCGCGGGGGGGGGAGGGGCAGGCGGGGCGTTGGGGGGCGGGGGGCAAGGGGGGTCGGGGGGGGGGGGGGGGCGGGCGGAGGGGCGGGGGGGGGCGGGGGGGCCGGGGCTGGGGGGGGGGGGGGGGGTGGGGGGGGGGGGGGGGGGGGGGGGGGACCCGGGGGGGCGGTGGGGGGGGGGGAGACCGGGGGGGGGGGGTCCGGGCGGCAGGGGCGGTGGGGGTGGCGGGGGGGGGGGGGGAGGCGGGGCGGGTCGGGGAGGGGAGCGGGGGGGGGGGGTAGGGTGGGGTGGGGGGGGGCGGGGGGGGGGGGGGGTGGGGGGCGGGGGGTGCGGGGGGGGGCGGTACGGGGGGGGGCAGGGGGGGGCGGGGGGGGGGGGGGGGCGAGGGCGGTGGGACGCCGCGCGGGCGAGGGCGGGGGGGGGAGGGGGCCGGGGCGGGGGGGCGCGGAGGGGGGCGGCCCGCCGCCTGGGGGGGTGGGGAGGGGGCTGGCCGGGGGGGGGGGCCTGGGGGGGGGGGGCCCCGGGGGGGAGGGGGGGGGGCGGGGCGGGGGGGGGGTCGGGCGCGGGGCGGCAGGGGCGGGGGGGGGGGGGGGGTGGGGGGGGGCCGGGGGGGCGCGGGGCGGGGGCGGTGGGGGGGGGGGCGGGGGGGCGTGGCGGTGGCGGGGGGGTGGGGAGGGGGGCCGCGAGGACCCGAAGGGGGGCGGAGCCGGGGGGCGGAGGGGGGAGGGGGGGGGGACGGGGGGGGGGGGGGGGCGGGGGGGGGGGGACGAGGGGGGGAAGGGGGGGGGTGGGGGGGGGGCGCTGATGGTAGGGCGGGGGGGAGGGGCGGGGCGGGGAGGGCGGTGGGGGCGGCGGGGCCGAAAGCGACAGAAGGGGGGGGCGTGGGTGGGGGGGTTCACTTTGTGCCAGGGCTGACGACATGGCGACCACGGCGCCGGCGCGGGGGCGGGGGGAGGAGGGGGGGGGGGCGGGGGGGGGGGGGGGGGGGGGGGGTTGGGGGGGTGGGGGGGCGGGGGTCCGGGGACGGGGGGGGGCGGGCGGGGACGGGCGAGAGGAGCGGGGGGGGTGGGAGGAACTGGGGGGGGCCATGGGGCCTCAGGCGTTTTTTTCTTTTGCGGTTTTTTTTTTTTTTTTTGCTTTGTTTTTTTTTTTTTTCTTTTTTCTTTTTTTTTGTTTTTTTTTTTTTTTTTTTTTTTTTTTTTTTTTTTTTTTATTTTTTTTTTTATTTTTTTTTTTTTTTTTTTTTTTTGTTTTTTTTTTTTTCTTTTTTATTTTTTTTTTTTTTTTTTTTCCTTTATATTTTTTTTTATTTTTTTTTTGCTTTTTTTTTTTTGTTTTTTTTTTGTCTTTTTTTTTTTTTTTTTTTTTTTTTTTTTTTTTTTTTTTTTTTTTTTTTTTTTCTTTTTTTTTTTTTTTTTTTTTTTGATTTTTTTTTTTTTTTTTTTTTTTTTTTTTTTTTTTTTTTTTTTCTTTTTTTTTTTTTTTTTTTTTTTTTTTTTATTTCTTTTTTATTGTTTTGTTTTTTGTTTTTTTTTTTTTTTTTTTTTTTCTTTTTTTTTTTTTTTTTTCTTTTTTGTTTTTTTTTTTTTTTTTTTTTTTTCTTTTTCTTCTTTTTTGTTTCGTTTTTTTTTTTATTTTTTTCTTTTTGTTTTTTTTTTTTTTTTTTTTTTTTTTTTTTCTGTTTTTTTTTTTTTTTTTTTTTTTTTTCTTTTTTTTTTTTTTTGGTTTTTTGGTATAGTATTATATTTGTATGCTTTTCGTATGTTATTTCATGTGGTATGCTTTACATGATAAAGCCCTACCCAGAGCAAAAATGTCAAAGGAATGGATCCGTTGATGTCTAAAAAAAGTTGATTTAGGCATCGTTTGTTCAAGATAGTTCCACATAGATGTTACTACTGTATTGTAAGTTAGCTGAGATAGTGACATTCAAGACGTAACAACTAACAATACTGGAATTCGATGTTTATACTTGTAAGTAAGGCCTTTCATTAATGATCAATAGGCATTCAACTATCAACAAATTATGTATTATACTAATTTTGAACATTAGGCTATTATCAATCAGAAATAAAAAACACATTTTAATTCATGAACGCAACGTGGTTGCACGAAAATTATCGTTTGAATGAATTGATGTTTAATCCAAATTGGTTCATAAAAGTGGAGCCAACAAAGCGTCCTGTCAATGTGAATTGATAAGTAGGAACGACGACATTATTCGTAGAGCAAAAAATTCAAAATAAATCAAACTCTAGCTTAAACTACCCCCAATTTAGAAGAACTTTTCAGACTGGTGTTACTGGATTAAAAGTTATCTTGACAAGTAAGTATGCAACATAAATTTATTTTTTGGACATGTGAACTTTAAAGCTCTATATTCGAACACATTACGAAATGAGGACGACATTTAGCATCGGGTCTGTCTTTCGTATATAAACATACCAACAACTCGTTATTTCATTGTAATACAGCCAATCGCACAGATAGAATGTACGTTATCGCCTCATACCAATCACATTCGCAAGTACCCCCCCCCCCCCCCCCCCCCCCCCACGTAAGAGAGATGTCGTATGAAAAAACATACAGATCTCTGCGGACCTACCAGAATCTCGTTCTATCAGATGTTAGTTTCGATTTGTATGTGATTTGTTAGTATAGTTTGTATGCATTTTTCGTATCCAGGATTTACAGTGTAGGCAAAGCCGAGTGCTGCCGCAGATTGAACAATGGTTGTGCTGATAGGCATGTTGCCACTTCTTTTAAATTGGTCTTCCGCTTGAAGGGTATACATGATTTTCCAAAGAGCCTTGGTTCAAAGCAAGAACACTTGAAATGCCATATTTTCCAATGTTGATATGACTTTCAAATATTGAAGAATGCTTGATTGACGCTATTGCTCTGTGTTCGATTTCCCAGATCTGATTGAATAATTAGAATTCTATGACTGGAAACATAACTTGCTAATTTGTCATGATTTAATAACTTGGTCCAAGCATAATTTTGCTTCACCAGGCTGTAATAGACATGTTCCCTTTTTATTGAAAATTTATCAAAAATTGAGTGGCTCCTCAAATGTTGATGCCTTAAATTCCAAATTCCCATTGGCTGAATGATCACTGACCTGATTTGCAGATATTCTTTCCCATCGGCCATAGTTGAAATGTTCCACTTTTAAATATCTAATAAAACCTCCAGGCAACTTAAAAACGATAACTATAACTTCTGTTCTGTCCTTTTTCTGAGAACCTATTGGTGCAAAGCATAAAATGACGTCATCAAATATGTGCCTTTAATTCAATGATTTTTTAATGAAACTTTAGTATATGCGACTTTTTCAAAGGACTGTTGAACGTTACAAAACATTGCGAAAAAATATTATATAATTGTTGGTTGCTTATGAAATTGCATTGATTTATATCGCGTAAAATAAAATTGCTTACTATTTTCGATTATTAATATATCTTCGGTGAAAGCTTCAGAATTGATTGGATTGTCCTTTGTTTATGAATTGCTTCATAGAACACTGGAACCTTTGGCATCAAGGAACATTGTCTCATTGCCATAATCTGCAGTTGTTGATGCGAGGCGCCGTTATCTAAATATTAGAGCTTGAAGCAGTTAAATGTGATTGAAGAGACACAGGAAAGAGCAATCGTAATAAAAAGTCATACGTGATCACAAATCAACAGTAAAATTTAGTGATGGAACACACATAGCAACTCAAATTCAAGGATGAAACATTTTTTAACGAATTGCAAAATCATGCCGATCAAAGCTCGAAATTTCAGCAAGAAAACACAGTGAGATTTCCAACTTGTCCGTGAAGACTTGCATCTATAATGTGGTTCATGAAATTTCCTTGACAGTCAGCTTCCATTCTTTTAACCCTTATTTTACAAGAAAAAATACCCCCTCCCCTCCGTCCCTCTCCCCCCACCACCTCGGGCTTTACCATGGGGTGCGATACAACCAATTCACAATCGGTTGTTGTAAATGCTTTTTTAATCAATCCTTAGCATATGTTTCATACTAAAAAGAATCTTCGAACCACTGTTAAATAGTGCTAGAAGCACGGAATAAAGCAGTCAGTTTTCGCAAGGTATTGTTTTAATTGAATTAAATGTAGTCACCGTTTCGGAAAATCTTCCCTTGCTGACTGAGCATTATAGTACCTCCATTTGTTCTCTTTCTAAAACGATTTGTGAAAAATTTGTCCTGTATATGCGGTGGGTATGTAAAGAAAAAGTGAATATGAATTTATTGGATCCTGACTATAATGGTAGTTACTGTCCACGAAGTTATCAGGAAAACTCTAATTTATCTTAAAAAACTAAGTCGACTATATGTTGGTGATAATCGACTGATGTAACGGCAGAGATCTTTTTTAATCGTAAAATTTTAATCTTTCGAAGGGTGTAAACAGGGACGCATCTACTTACACAACGCCTGACTCTTAACATTTGTAATTGTGAAAATATGATTTTAGATTTCGAAATAATATAAGGGATAAAAGGTAGTTCGAATCAGAATCGAACCCTGTGTCATGCTATTCATGGTTCTGTAGCGCCTAACCACTAGGCAATGGGATTCCTTATCATAGAGTCGTAGCAATTTATTGTCTATATCTAACTTGTCTGCGATTTTTTCATTTTCTCCTGTACATTTGATGAAAATTACTACAAGTCAAAGATCTGGCACGTAGCCAAGGGGGGCTTGGTTTTGGTGGGGGGGAGAGGGTAGGACCCCCCCCCAATTCGCTATCGCATGAAAAATTGATAATGGGTGACGGTTAGTCAAACAGTCATTGAATGCATTGGAAACATCATTGGTGTCGCATGCCCAATCCTCATATCTTTAGATCTCATGCGCGCGCTACTACAATCCAGTTCCAGGTTAACACACGAGCTCACTTGACTGTCAAGCGGAATCAGTTTCCCGGAGTAATGTGTTGGACGTCATCATTTATGCAATCGTTTTCTTGTTCGAACAGATTCATCGACTGCGACCGCAAAGCGCGTGCGTTCTTTTGATTCCTATGACTTGGACAGATCGTTGAAGATTGATTCCAGCACTGCGTGATGCTGCTCCTTCTCAAAACCACAGCATATATCACCAGTGTGAACTTCACTGTGAATTCAAAACAAACTTTGACTTTGCATCCAGTAATATTTCGTCGCTTTTCGCGATATCAAAACTCACGTTTTTGTGTTTCGGTCAAATATCATTACGCTTCTGCGATGACGCAAACCAATGACAGCGTCAAATGCTTTTATCAAACAACACTATCTTTTATGCAAACGTTCATGCTGGAGTCTGAGGACTATTGATGGGCACCATTGTGTGCATATTGTGATGACAACTCAAAACATAATTATTTACTTTCAATGACACGTAACCTACACCTTACATGGTGAGAGCATCAGTGGAACAAAGTCGTCGATGCCTGCAAACCTGATCAAGGACGAACCCAGAGACCTGTCTACAAAAAAGGAGAGAGTGCAGGCCAAAACAGCCGATTATCTCGTTTCCGAAGTCTGCTGAGAGGAAGTTTTCATCATACTAGGTTTACAGTCAGTATGAATGGATTGAAATACAGCATTGAAAGGGACGCTGTAATTTTGCCAACCAGGCAGATGATTTGGCTCAATATGATGGATTCTACATATATGATGTGTTCTTTAGAAAAGGTTGCTCAAATTGGAAGAAAATTGAGAGAGAAGTGCACCTAAAACATTCGCAAGCGCAGTGCTCATAAAATAGCTGAGGAAAGCTACGAAGCAGTGGCTTGTTACAGCAAAAAGGTTGGCAGGTAGATCAGCAGCTTGATCCAGTCTTTCGAGACACACCACACTTGCTGAGCATACACAAGGATCATTCAAAAACTGTCATTGATGTATCATTGGTCTGCTCTAGACAGGAACTGACTTCTGAGAGGTTGCTGACAAAACTTTAGATTCTTTTGAACAAGGCAATTTTTTAGAGCGGTTGGATTGCTGTCACAATATGACTAAAAACATACCTTATTCGTATCTCTAGGCTTCCTACACAATGGAACAATGCTTAGCCCAGGAGATTCAAAATGAGCTCTTAGAATGTTCCAAAAATGCTCTTTTAGATGCATTATCAAAACAATGTGAAGATTGCAGAGTATTATTGCAGTTATTGCAGACGAGGTAAGTAAAAGACATTGCAAAGAGCGACGTTACTTGGAATTTCGTTGAGATAAGTTTCAATTGGATGATCTCATGATCGCGCAATAGCTGTTGTTCGTATGCAGAACTTGACAGAGTATCATATGTCGAAAAGCTAATGACGCTGCTGCCAGCAGTTGGAACTTCATCCACTTGATTGTGTGTAGGTCAAGGATATGAGGCCCGGCCTTGTCATGAGCGGTACTAGTGGTGGTGTGCAGGCACTTGTCGAGGCCGGGGGTTATCCTAATGTCATTATGTTCATTGCGCATCACCAAACCGACTGAATTTGATTCTTGGCTCTGTCGATTGGAAGTTCGATCCGAACGTTAACTTTATTTTTCGATAATCATGGATCGTGGACATTTAATTCCATGACAGGAGCAAAGCGGCCATGAGCGGTTCATTCTATTTTCAAGACTGGTGTCTCCTGAATCAAAGCTTTAGAAAACTCATTCACTCATGTCATACTCGCTGGTCTCCAGATATGGAGATTGAAAAATGTTCACGACGTTTTGATGTCATAGGGAAACTTTGGCTTTCTTTGAGAACGATTCTGATACCAATACAAAGCTACAAGCAATGTCACTTCTCAACGGAATCCTCCAAACACAAAATATCTTTTGATGTCTTTTTCAACAGGCTGATCACTTCACGACACGGGCTAATAAAGGTCCTGCAACGAAATGAGCGGATGTTTCCCTTGTTCTGTGCCTGATTAAGTTGCTTTAGGCAATTTGAGTGACATTGATATGAAATGCATAATTAAAATACTGTCTCAGTCTATGGGCCCACATATGAAATCACGGATGTTGATATTCAGCCATCGCAGACAGCAAAACGTCTTTTTTCAAGCTCAAATCATTCTACGTAACTCTCTCGGTCGGCCAAAATTCTCATAAACATTGACAAATATTGCACAAGCGATTTACTGCTCACCTATATCGGCGAACCTACCAGAGAGTTCGTTTTGGCAATTGTAAACCACAAATATGAGAGCAACAGCTTCATTCTTGCCGGTGGTGATGATTACATGGACTATGAAACTGTTGTTGAAACAGCCAAAATGTTTCATTTTTCGCTACCTGAAGAGGTGAAAGTTAAACGTTTTTGAAAGCTATTCCTTCGTTACAAAAACTTAAGTCCTTCCAACCAAGGATCTGTGATAAGGACCTGCACAGGCATGGATATTTTGTTTTATTGACCAGGTGACGATTTTAACGAATCTGCATAGATATTAGTTCATATTCTATTGGCAATTACCACAAACATCGTGCAACGTTGAGAGGCTTTTTTCTTCAGTGAAGCGAATTAAATTCTTGAGATCACGAATGTCTACGCGGGGAAAAAAGACTTTGCAATCTGTGTTTATTGGACATTTTGAAAAAGATCTTTCCAAAAAATTGAATTATGACGATATTCTTAATCTTTTTAAGAAGATGAAGAACAGACAGACTGGTTATGGATTGTATATGCATAACAAAATTGAAAAAAAAAAGGATTATAAGTGAGTAACTAATAGTATTCGTTTTTGATTTGCACTGTAGCGTTTTGGAAATACCAGTGATATTTTATTATCATTGAAATTCCATTATCTGTGCTCTGTGAAGCAGCATCTCAAATTCAACTCCGTCTTTGCATCTCATCATGCATCTAATTAGACTTCAGTAGACTATCACTGTCAGTGTTGGTTTTCGAAAAAGGCACTAATTTCGACGATCAGATTTGAGAGCAGCAATTTCTTAGTAGGGGGCTCCTAAATCACTGCAAAATTCTTGACGGACGAGGATTGTGCTATGCCCCCCCCCATCCCCCCCATTACAAATTTATATCTACGTGCTGCGCTCAAGTACTGGCAGGAGAAATGTTACGGAGTGAAGAAGCATTAGAATGACTGTTAAGCAGATCGCATCAGATGGCGATTACGAAGGCGACGACGAAACTCTGGATAGTGAGGTTGATGACATAGTCTCGATAAACCAACAACAACAGTATCTGATAATTCTGACGAAGACAGTGTAGACGGACACCAGATAGGATAATTGAATCCCATGGTGGCGTAAATCCTTGAAGATTACATAGATGAAATCTCGCAGTGGCTCCTGAGAAGTTGTCCGCAAACCACTACAACAAAGGAGGAAAGGCAAGACTTCTAATATATTCGAAATCAAAGTGGTCCTACTAAGCATGCTCAAAGGACACTGTGGTTCATCACCTGAGGACAGCTTCAAATTATCATTTCTCCCAGTCTTGTTCAAAATATAGCATGAATGCACCATAAGGGAAGCTAGCGAGCATTACTACACATAATTGGAAAGAAACAAATGTAGAAGGAACTATATACTTTTTTTGGTCTGTTGCTTCTAATTGCTGGCGCTTTGCATGGAGAACAATAACCCCGACTGCGCTGAACCTCTGGAGTGCGGCCGAGGGAAGGCAATATTCAATGATTCCATGCGCAGAAATCCGATCCACTCACTTGTTTCGTTATTCTTCAGATTTGATTGTCGGAGTGAAAAGAAATTCCTCAAGACAAATTTTCACCTTTGCGCCTTATTTTCGAAGAAATTGTGACTAAATCTTCGAGCTAACTAATCACCTGGATCTGAATTGACTGTAGACGAACGCTTGTCAGTTTTCCGAGGGCGCTTTCCTTTTAAAATGTTCATCACTTTCAAAGCACAGGCCGCTATGGAATAAAGTTATGAGCTCTTTATGTGAAATACAAAAAACCTATTATTGTTCAATTTGCAGCTCTTACGCCCCCCACCCCCTAAGGAAGAGTTGGTTGGGGGGGGGGGGATGTTCCGGGAAACGAGGTCAAGGTCCAGCGTGTCTGTACTTCCAATTGACCGATTTCTACACAGGATCTGGCCGGTCACATCTATATTGGACCAATTTTTTTTACCAAGCTTGCAAAAAATCTTCCTTGGACGTAAATGACTATAGACGGGCACCATTCGTCGTAATAAAACCGAATTATCTTCGGAAATTATGCCTGATTCAACTAGGCAATTCAATTTACCAGTGTTATTCGAATTTTGTCAAGACAAAGCAACAATTGTTTCCTACGTCCCGAAGAAAAATAAGGCAGTCATTCTTCTGTCAACCAACCCTCACGACATCGACATTTCAAGTGATGAGTCAAGAAAACCTCAAATCATTCTTGATTACAATAAAGGAAAGTGCGGTGTGGACACACAAGACCAACGTCTGGTGCGAAATTATAATTGCATTCGAAAAAACAATGGTTGGCCTCTGACTTTGTTCATGAATTTGCTGAACATCTGCTCGTACAACACACTGGTTTTGTTCCTCTACATGCATCCAGAATATGAACAAAGAAGTGGACAAGTTTGCAGACGCTTTCTACTTCAATTGTCAAAGTCTCTTATTGGTTGCAGAGAGGGCAACGCACTTGAGCCGGCAAGGTTGCCAATGAGTCCCTATCATCCAACCGGTACCGAAACAAAGGCGATGCGATCATTGTCCAAGAGAACGTGACAGAAAATCTAAAAAAAGATGTTTTTTGTCAAACGACCGTGTGTATTGAACACTCTATCATAAAATGTCCACGTTGTTGACTGTAGAAAATTGAATACACCAATTTTTTTTTAGGATCATTCAGAAAACAATCATAAATCTCCATTGTTGCTCGTTACCAAATACATATTTGGGTTGTGATACACCCCATGGTAAACAACGCTACATTATGTCAAAAACATTTTCACCGCGAAATGACTTCATACTTCAAAAGGTTCATTACTTTAACTTTTTAGTGATATTCACTTCAAGATAAAACTGGGAGGGCATCATCGAACTTTATCCAGTTAAAGAAATACACAAAAAATGCGACGTCTTGGGGTGTGTAGACACCCATGGTAAAGTAAGGGTTAATTAAGAAAATTGGTAGTAAATATTCATTACTTTTGATATCCAACAGGTTTCATACTACGTATATCAATCAATCAGTAGTGCCGTGTCAGAAGCTGACGTTGGCGACAATCAGGTGTCTTCTCGTCTCTTGCACATTCTAAAAATGGTCGTGGCTCTCCTGCCCACCGCTCTCTCAAGGCACCCCATGAAGGACAAACGTTTGACGTCCGCGCTCTCTCCTTCCTTCGATTTTGCCGGTTAGAGCAAGATCTTCGTATTTTCTCCTTCCGAAGGACATGACCAAGGAACCGTATTTGTTCTTGTAAAGATGGTCATCATCAGTTGCCTTGATGTACATGCGCTTTCAAGTACGGCTTCGTTGCTAACTTTCTTTATTCAAGGGATACGCAACATCCGCTTGAGGAACCACATCTCCGCCACTTCCAATCTTGCCTGCATCGTCTGATTTATGGACTATGCTTCACATCCATAGAGAAGTACCGACCTCACGTAGCACCTAAGTAGTCGGACTCTCGTTGCCACGCCAATGTTACGTGAAGCAAGCACCCTCTTCAACTTCTTCTATGCCGTCTTTCCCAAACCAAAAATTTTTTCCGCCGCTTGATATCTTCGTCACACCTTGCATCCCACGTGACGCTGCTGCCCAGGTACCGGAAGTGAGACACCTGTTTCCAAGAGCATGCCTGTTACGAAGATATTGATGCGAGGAGTGTTACACTTCTTTGAAAACACCATTGCAATGGATTTCTTGTGATTATGTCGAATCCTTTCGCGTCACTTTCGCTTGTCACTTTATCGACGATAGCCTGTAGTTTTTCTCAGTATCAGCAAAAAGTACCGTATCGTCTGCGTATCGCAAATTATCATATTGTCACTCCAACTCTAACACCATCCATTTCTTTAACTTTTCTCATGATTTTCTGTGCGTATAACGAGAAGAGATGAGGGGAAAGAGCACAATCCCGTCGAACACCTCTTTCCACAGTAGTGTAATCGCTTGGAACTCCGTCTATCTTCACTGCTGGCTGCTGATTCGAGTCCCCCCCCCCCCCCCTCCTCCTCCGCACTAGATACTAGTAAGTTCGTTATTAATTCGATGTTCTTCCCATCAACATCTAGAGATAGAAGTAGGGCCATCAAAGGTTCGTGTAGTACTTTGTCGAAGGCCTTTACATAGTCTACGAAGCAAACGAAGAGATCTCGTTGCACCTCGATACACCTTTCAGCACAACCGACTCTCTCTTATAGCATTTCGCGTGCCCTTATCTGGTGTAAAGCCATATTGTTTCTCTGCTATCTCGCTCTCTGTTCTCCCACGCAAGCGTTTCAGAACAACTCGAAGGATTAACTTTTGTTAGTGGCTCATAAGGCTGATCACACGGTGTTGGTCGTATTTTGTCACCTGGCTTCTTGTGCAATGTGATGAAGACAGACTTACACATCTCTTGGAGGAAGCGACCTTCTTCTGGCCAAATGAGTGATCTTCTCGACACCGAATTCTTCCATGGCATCAAGCATCTCTACGACCATTACGTCCGCTCCTCCTGCTTGTCCTTTAGACATGTTCCTCAGCGCACAAATTATCTTATATACTATTTATCTTATTACTTATATAGAGGCATCAAATCGCTAGCATCTAAACACAGGAATAATTTTCAAAAACTTAGCTTTTTAAAAAAGGAACTGAAAAAAGGAATAAAAAAAAACTGAACCTTTTGATCTAAACATGTTCACTGTATGCTGACATTTCTTTGACACTCTTATAGAAACGAGAGCATACTCGCTTATTATATTTATAAGTACTATATATTTTCCACAAATATCTGAACAGCTCACTTCTGAGGTGATAGACAGGGGAATCGATATTTCAAAGATGAGGAAGTTGTCTGAAGAATTTCCTTTCTGTTTCAGGTGTTTCAAGGGATAGGTTAGTGTCGAGTTGCTTGTTGGGTTTCTACATGGCTCCTTCAGAGCCATTAATGAGACCGGTAAATTGCAGAGAGACCCAGGTTGGAGAACGTACGTGGAATTGGGAAATATTAACTTGCGTGTCGGAAATAACTCCTTTTCCGATGTCGTCAAAGAACTCACACCCAATTTTAAAGTACTCAGAAATCCAATTAGAAAGATATTGCAGCAAAGGATAAAAGGTACAGAAAGGGTGCAGGTGATGGGTCCCAGAATAACATATGGGCCACGCTTTAACTGTACATCCGATGAGTACTGTTCAACCTGGAAAGAGGCGGAAACGAAAACGTACAGCAAAGCTGATGATCAGATCATGATAGTACCCAATAGGAAGACTTTCATTTCCATTTTGTCATAGAGTACCAAAAGTTAAGGAACTTTCACCGGAGTTAAATGAATAAAGTAAAAACCACACTAGTACGGAAGAATGTTATTCGAGCTTTCGACCGTCCTTCAGACGGTCATAATCATGAAATGATGGGTTTTCATTCATTTCATGATTATGACCGTCTGAAGGACGGTCGAAAGCTCGAATAACATTCTTCCGTACTAGTGTAGTTTTTACTTTATTCATAAAATACCTACACAAACACGGTAAATAATACCAAGACATGACATCTCCTTCGTCATCAATCAGTTGACCTCATTTTCATTCACATTCTCAACTTTCGGTGTCGGCTCTTCCTCGTGCAAATCAAACATTGTGATGAAACTCTTCCTGGATGTAATTGTCATGTTTTCATTAAATCCCATTCTCAAATATTTGTTGCTTTTCCTCACCTTGTGGAATCACTTTTCCACATCATTAGAAAGTTCCCTCTGATGTTGGCAACAAAACTCTATGTTTCGAGCGCTTTCGAGGTCCCTCATGCGCTTTATGATTTATTGCGAAATTCACTAGAAACACTTTCTTTATCTTAAATTTTTCCTAGGTGGTGAAGAATTATTCATAAATCGTAAAGAAAGTTCAATTTATTCACCAGATAAATTACCTTTTAGTTTAGATAGAAATTTTGTGGAATGATTTTTTTTTTTTTATTTTTTTTTTTTTATTTTTTTTTTTTATTTTTTATTTTTTTAAGATTTTTTTTATTTTTTTTTATTATTTATTTTATTATTTATTTTTTTTTTTTTATTAAGTTTTTTTTTTTTTTTATTTTTTTAAGAGAAGCAGATTTAAAACATTATGATGTAGATTATTTATTAAACTATAAAACTATGTTAGATCAAGTTGGTGCAGTAAAAACTCTTAAACGTTGTAGACAATTAGAAGACTTATTATCAACTGGTAGTAAAGCAGGAACAAAATTAAAAACTGAAGAAGAAGCGACAACTGCATTTTTACAAGATGACCTACAAGAATTAATAAATAGATTAGAGATTTTATTGGGCGTTCTCTGCAACAAAAGAAGGTCATAATTCTAGTTTCAATGAAATTCATGCGTTATTGAAAAGTCTATTAGAAAAGGATATTATAAATGAGAAGGACTACAGAAGTTTATTTAAAATTATTTATTTAAAAACGTCTTTCGACAGAAACGGAAACAATGGCAGTGTTCCTATGTCTTCAGCAGAATTAGAAAAAATCAATAATCATTTAGAAAATCTAACGAGATTTTGAGCTCATCGAATTTTAGTACGACGTTAAAAATTATAGCATAGTACATCAACTCACACCCTGTTAATCTATATTCCTATTTTACATTTGGAACAAAATAAAAATTATCAAATCGCATTGAACTAGTTTCCTCCAATTTAATACTATTCAAAAACGTTATCAAAGATGTAATATGATCAATTTAAATATTCTAATGATGAAGGTATATAAATGTGGAAAGTAACTAACTTTTTTCCTGGTTCTTACGAAGTTGAATCACTATCAAATGAAATTAAGAGGGACATTTAGGATATAGCATTTAAAGATAAGAAACAGTTGCAATTTTAGTGGAAACAGCAGTTGATAGAAATGTCTCTTCCTTTAGACGAAGAATCATCAAGTTAGTTGATTTTAATCATGATAGATAATTGTCGAAACTATTCAGAATTTAATAAACAAAATCTATAGTCAAGGTCATCATTTGGGTGAAAAGATACCTAAAATAGCTGAAATAAATGGGATTGTAAACTCATTGTCGACATTATTGAAGGAGGGATGTATAAAACGGTAAACTGTCAAACTTAATATTCAGTTTTCCAGCTTTTACTGTGCCCATTGGGTATAGATTTAAATACAATCCCTAGAACATTTCCCTTATTACAAGAAAAAAATATTAACAGCTTTTTAACATTAGAATCACTGATGAGAAAGGAAAATAAATTTTGGAAAGGTGAAAGAGATTATGATTGATCTTTTGGTTAGAGAAGTATGAAAGTGAAGCTTTTTAAAAACTATCCGTCTTAAAAATGATGTGAAAAACAGTTTCTACAAAATATTCACTAAACAAGAAACGGAAAATTCAATCATCATCCAAACCTATCCAATAAAATTTTATCCAGTTATCTGTGGAGATCAGGATGTGGAAAAAAAACATAATCTATTGTTTTAAAATTCTAACAACTCCAAACTTTTTGGATTATAACAAATCTTATCATTCTATACAACAAAAGCAGAACACAAACCAATTTTATCAATTTTTGGAATATGGTTTTGAAAAATAATCTTAAAAATTCAGGTATAGCTTCACTGTTTGAAGCATATGAAAAATCTGAATATGATGAAGAAAATAAGTTTTCCTAATGGGAAGAAGCAGTGAAAAATAAGCAATTAGCAGAACCCAATATAAATAAACACATATCGATACAATTAATAGATGATAGTGGTAATATGCAAGATCCTAGTGAACTAGATAAACAATGAAACAATTGTGTGGTTTTTGATGTTTGTGTCAATGACAGAAATCAGTCAGTTCAGAGAAATTATTTGTCAAGAGGAAGACATAATAATTGTTAGCGCGTGTTCTATTTAACAGAGTACTGTACTCACTAGACGGGAAAAGTATTATTAGAAAGAATGCTAAAATTTTTATGCTGTTCGAAATCAAGCTTAGGAAATCTAAGTGATTTGCTAAGAGATCTATGTGTAAGAGATCGAGGATTGAATTTAAACAATCCTCTAATAATGCTTTGGTCAAAATGATTATGGATTTATTGCAATCAATATTGATAAAAAGGAGTACATAGAGTTATAGAAAATCTTTTCACAAATGATCGATGGACGACTCAATCGAACAGTTGCTCTATGACTAGTACATTATAATTCCCTCTTACCCAGTCTTCACTATCAGTGTATTCAATTATATTACATTCTTTTTTTATTCGTTGAAATATTTCGTATTCGACATCTTCTTCATTATAAGGTAGCATAATACCATTTGCATCTGGTGTGTGTCGTTTAAGAATATTTATTTCATCAGAGAATCATTTTTCTTCAGTGTTATTATTTTTATCAGGAATACTAATACCAGTTTCTAAAGATCTTTTCCATGGTTTATTAACTGTCGTCGTCAATGTTTTCGCCATAGCCATATCTGTATGAAATCTTCTACTTTTGCTTTTAGTTTTTGCATAACCCTTTAAATAAAAGAAGTTTTTCTTTTCGGTTTATATCCTTCCCTGTTCCGTCGCACGGTGATGACAGTATTTTATTTTAGGAGCAAATACAAACATTGACAAATATAATTAGCGCCATTCCCATAATCATTTTGTTCCTTGAGCACAAGTTCTCCACCAACATATCCAGACAGCATCTAATTTTATTGAAGAGTTTCATTGGAAATTGTTGTATACTGTTCTGTTTCTGTATTATATATGTGTTTTTCTTTAAAACCATCAAGCTTCAAAATATAGTTATTCATGATTCTTCTGGATGTGAGAAAGAATAAAAAGAACCTAAATGTGATTGGCACATGAATGGATGTTCTTTTTCCATCTTCTGCAATATTAGCTTTAAGAAATTCTAAAATTCCTTCCATTTCTACTTTCACTAAGAATTGTTCATCATTTACTTTTTCAAAATCTTTTTTACTTCTTGAGTGAAATTTTTCTTAATGTTTTATCATTCCATAAATGATATTTAGTGGTTTTTTTTTTTAAAATGTCCTTTTGCACGGTTTTCCATATAGCCTAATTCCCATTAATAATTTAATTAACTCATCGCCTTACAGTTGTTTCCTTCTATTTTGATTTTCTTCTTAAATTGAAGATCTTTTCAGTGTATTGTTTTGAAATGGGTGAAACCTTGATAATTTTCTTCATTAATTATACCTCATTCTGTAATAGATGAATAATAATAATAATGCTTTACTGAAATCCAGAAATACAAAAAGAGGCGCGGTACTTTGGTGAAAAAAAAGTGTACAGAAGACTTCAACGTATGGGCAAAACAAAAAATTTTGACGAAGGACCTGGTGTAGAACACAGGTTTACAAAATGGCGTTTGACAATTTGCACGGCCGCCGCCGTCTGAATATGCACATTTCTGCGGACGAACAACAAAATTGGAAAGACAGTGGATGTACGAGTTTTTGTGGTTCATTGGCGACTTTTCAATAAGTTTCCTCACGAGGTAACAACCTGCTCGATCAAGCCATGGCTTTCATGGGTTGCTTGTTGGTAGATGAGGTCCCCAACTCTTTGACGATGCGCTCCATACACGCTCACAGTTTTAGAGAACACATTTCGCATGGATTATGTCGCAGATAACAGGCCAGCAGAATAAAATTTCTAAGAGGTAATACAAGCGCCATGTATGCGTTGCCAAACAAACAAAGCTGCCTATTTCCATTTGAACTAATGATACTGCTTCGATAACATTTCTGGGTACAAAACAAATGCAAAATTCTCACGTATTCCATGAACAGTCCAATCAACTAAAATACAATTCCTGAAATTCGCAAGTGAGGAACCTCGCCTCAATGGTCACTTTAACCAATACAAATATAACCAGAACTTATTTTTAAAATTTGGACCGTTTGGACACGGTCATTGCATTTGGTCTTGGTCTCGTTTACTCTTTAATTTTCTGTTGGATGGCCCAAATCACAGAAAACAAAGTGACATCAGATCGAAACATCTAATTGACACGCTATCAGGTTGCCTAGGATGCAATTAGGGTGACAATTGTTTTTTCCACCATCCAACAATTTCTTGTATGTCCTACCCAGAAGTTAATACATCATACACACATTCCATTCTTAATACCTTATTATTTCTTGACAAGAAATATTTTTTTAGTTTTTTAACTTGTCTTTCGCACGAAACTGGTTGCGCTCAAAAACATATCATTCAGGATAATGAAACAAAAACACACTCCGCCAGTGAATATTTCCGGTTTTAGGAAGAAAAGTTTGAGATATTAAAATTTTACATAATATTTCTTTTTTCTTCCTCTTGTCTAAATTTTCTATGCTGATTTCAACTATAGGATAATTTTGACAGTGTTTCGTCATACATAGCTGATGGATATAGAGATGTTGTGTCAAAAGCCATTAAGAATTCAGTTTATTTTTAGAGTAGTTTATGTTCAATGTCTTTACAAAGATCATTCTTGTCTTTTCAACTGATTATACTAGTTTCATTAAATCTACTGAATTGTTGCCAGGTTAAATGCCGTGCAATATTGGCATCATGTTGCGAAAACCACTAGAAATGCATCATTTTTCATTATATATGAATATGCCATTATTTTTTATTTGCTGACACTCTTACGCCTAGGAGGTGGAACAGATTTTCCTAGCCTTAGTTTTCCAGGTCCATAAAATCAGTATGTGAATGTATATATTGTACTTTTGTCGCTCTTAATCCAAACCGTTAAATGTTAGAGTAGGTGGATGTTTATATTAGCAGTTATATCATGATAGATATAGATACTAATTATTACCACAACATTATTCTATTTCGTAGATACAAAATGCTAGTTGAGGAAGAACATCATTTTAAATCTAATACAGTTTCCACCTTCATGAACTCTTTTTCTTTATAATTATCATTGCGTTAATTTCGTTTGGAACATTGTTCTGCTTAGATCTATTGTATCGTTGGATGTTGTACATACTAACACTTTCAGTTGTATAAGGATTTTGTAAAGAAGCAGTTAGTATTCCTCTTATGTTTCAAGCGGTGGTTTAGTTAATCTAAAATTCGATTGTATTGGGAAATAGTGCATCAAGAATCTTGATGATTGTGTGAGCTATTAAGTTACTTTCGGTTTATTAAATTCTCCTAGGTTGTTGAAAATTGGGTATCAGACAAACTCTCGTGCAGCGTTTCCCCGAATCGGACTATGCCTTCTAATAACAGATTTTCACACAATGGTGAAGTGTGTTAAGGTTCTTGTTCCAGGTTAAGGATTGTATTCACGTATTGTTTCTTAAGTTACTTCAATTTACCTTCGTTCGTCATTACTCTGCGCTTCATATTAATAATAATCGCCGTAACATCGTTCGTCTTACTTCTTTCAATCTTTTCGCTCTCGGTTAAGCAACACATGAATTTATTGAGGCTGATAGCTCCTAAGCCCAAGGAAAGGATGAGCTTTTGGACAAGCGAGGATATGTTTCGGATCCCGTATATGGTCAAATCGGTTGCTTTTTGTTACGGTATTTAGTACGGAAATGGTGTTTAGATTTTATCAGTACTGTTTTCTATGTGGTTTGAATTTATTTTCACATTTCTCTAATAACTTCTGCTTGTAAAAATTTATTTAATAAACACATAGGGACCTATTGGATGAAACCTTCGTCAATAATAATTGTAATAAACCCGTTTTAATTATGAGTCGTTTCAATACCTATTAGGATTTAAATGACGATTAGTAGGACTGCAATACTGAACACATTCTCCAAAGTATTAATTGATACTACTATTTCATGTTAATTACCACCTCTCTTATGTGATGTTAAACTAGCTTCATTCCAAAATCTTCGTATTTCATTTTACCTGTAAAAGTCATTCGTCGGTAATCTTAATTTGTCATCCAGTTTTGTGAAGTCCATGCTTCAAATGAATTTTTATTATTAAAATGTAGCGTAGAAGAAATTTTGTATTTATTGTTCCATCTTTTTGCATTAAGATACGTCAAGAAATTTAAAACTTTCCCTTTTCTTTAAAAGTTCTCGTATATCATTTACTACGTTAGTAAAAAGTTCCTTTCCATGCGTGATTGCGTTGCCGCCGATTAAACAAATTCAATGGATCATCAACCAAGTCTTATCATCAGTGAATATATTAGTAATTGATGTTTCTTTTGTTCTACGTTTCTGTTTCTTAATACGTTTACCATTCGAGCGATTGAATACTACGTTTTGAGTTGTTTACTCGCCATCAAATTATTGCATTATTTATTGAAGCCATCTCCATGCATCAAAATACCGCAATCTTGGTTTCTTCGATTAATTTATTCATCGTGTGTAATAATCTTTTTTTCATTTTTTACAATCCATATTTATAAAAGAAAAATTCATGTTTTTGTATTTTTTAAATCGTCTAACAGCTATCGTAGCTGACAAAGAGTTTTTTTTGTAAATCCAAAAGCTAGTTAAATGAATCTTTACTAATTCACGCACCCGCACATAAAATTATTTATAAGCTAAAACATACTCTTGCCCCCCACCCCCACATCTCGTCCGACCACAAGTGGACCCAGTATCTCTTGCTTTCTAGTCTCTAACTTGCCCTCCCCCCCCCCCCCCCCTAATCCACCCCCGTGCAACTCTCCCATTTCTCCTACTCTTCTCCAATAAATCCTGATACCTATATGCACACACGCACATGATATGGATTTTTAATAATTTCCCATCGCTCCCCCACTCGAACCCCACTGCTCCCCACACCCCCTTGCCCCGCATCTCCCCCTGTCTGACGGCCGATGGTCCTTTTAAAACTTGTACGTGCTTATTTTGTCCTTTCAAGGATCATAAATTATTTTATTAATTTTTTCTAAATAAATTCTATTTATCTTTTCTGTAACTATCCAATAATGGTTTAACATGATGCATTTATTGGTATTCTTAGCACCATCAACTAAAGGTATTCCACTCATCCAATGATTCAGATAAACACTACTTAACATTATATGTACTTAACTCATCCATCAACACAAAACACATAAACTTATAAATTCCAAAACCCCCAATAACTCATATCACTCCACCCTCCCACCCCATAAAATTAAACACTAACCATTACCTATCAACTTAAAAACCCCCTCACTACAAACAACCAAACCTTATCAATAACCCCAAAAAAATACCATCACACCCCCCTCCACACCCCCACACAATCCAAAACACACCTACATAACATAAAACCATGCACCAAACTACCCCTCATCAAATAACACCCCAACATCAATCAACATCACTACCACCCCCTACAACACCCCCACAACAAATCAAATATACACAAAATCCCCCCTTACCCTAAATAAATACCAACACAACCTAACCACCCCTCACATCATATACAACAAAACCTCTCGCTATCTTCCCCCACCACCTTAATAAATAAAACACAACACTAAATAACCCCCCAACCCCACATCATATAATCTCTCCAACCCACCCCTCTTCCACTTTATTTACAACCAATATACAAAAAATTCATCTAAACAAAAATACCCCCACCCACCAAAACAATCAACCCCCCATCATCCCACAACAATATTAAAAAACCTCTAACCATAAATCCTTACCCCCTCACTTACTTCACCACAAACCCACACTATACAAAACACCAACTCCAAAACCTCCACTCAAAAACCTACCCCATACTTCCCATCCCTAATAACCAACACATATTAAAACTTACATCTTAATCCACCATAACTTGTATATACTTATCCAAAAAATAGTTCTTAAACACTTGCCAGCACCTCTCCCCACCCACCCCCCCCTCCGACAAAAAGTTGAAGGATTCTTTTAAAAAACTTACTAGCTTGTGTATCCCTATTTCTGCCACGATAAAGTTTGATCTCCAACTTTAAAGTATACTATAGTACAATCAATAACAATTACCCCACCCCCCTAATCTTTAATTATATCCCGCCCCCTTACTCCGTCCCCCCCCCCCCCCAGACACACCCTATTCCAATCCTCCAAGGAAATAATCGATGCACGACGAAACACTAGTGACCCCCTCCAATAAAAAATAAAATTCCCTGACAATGAAATTGTAGACAAAACCCCAAGACTCCTCGAGATTGACAACGAGACCTCTTTGATTTTGGGACACCGGGCCACTACTTTTCACTATAAGACCGTTATGAAATATGCATGATTAGGTAGTTCGCCCCCTTCTATTACAATTTTTTTCCACTTCGGCCTTCCCTCCAGCCCCTTGAATCCCCGCGCCTCCTCCCCCACATATTCTTTTTTCAAGACCCCTCCCCTCCACTACTTCATCAGACCCTCACGCGCGTCCGGCACCCCCTCAATAGAGGGTCCTTTTTTCCCCCCTTGCGCCTGCCGTCCTCCTCCTTTCTACCCTCTCTAAGTCCCTCACCCGGGCCCCACCTCCTACCTCACACGGCAACCCCCCCCATGCTCCACCCCCCATCTCCGCCCGTCTCCCCCCCCCCTCTCTACCCCCCCGTTCGGACCGAATGGGTCGTATATGACCCACGGCATTTTCTTTCTTTGATCTATTGTAATTCATCGTTATCCATACATTTACATATGTGATATCAATAAATTTGACAAAATGATGACCAAATACGTATTCTGGTTATATTTATTAGGTTCCTAACAGCCTAAGTCCATATTCACATGGACAATAAAACATGTACATACAATTTTTACTTTTTGATTTTTATTCAATGTTTCTTCACCCCTAATTTATGCTGAATTATTACTTTCTCATATTTTTCTTATAATATGTGACGTTACTAATACATATAATCGGTATGTCTGACATCAGTATTTTACATGTGGTCACTGGACATGACTACATAGGAGACCCATTCGGTCCAAACTGCAATTTTTCTCTTCCATGAATAACGCACAGCATTTATCAGTAACGCACTTATGGCAGTCGATAGAACTCACGTGATCGATAAAAACAGTTTCTCCTGTTTGTCAGTTATAATCAAAAAAAGAATGACTATATAAAGGTTGCTACGAATCCTGAATCTTCAGGTAGAGTAAATACTGGAGGAGATTTAATCTTTGAAGTTGACAATCAACAAAGTTATTTATATTTACCTGATTCCTTTTTACACTGTGAATATTCTTTATATAGTGATGCTGATTTTAAAACACCATTCAAGATGCTGATAATATTGCATTAGAAATCATTTTCTTTCCAGATTATTTACGCAAATGCGTTTGGATGTTGAAATTCAAAATATAGAAACAACAAGCGATTCTCCAGGAATTATTGATTCGATGCTTCGATTTGTAACAATAGGTGAAAATAATAAAATGCATGAAATCGAAGGTTGGTTTCCAGATAATAATGATGGAATAATTGTAGATGATTTAACACACGCTGGAACAGATACAGCAGGAATTGCGAAGGATGTCGAAAATATTGCAAATCATATAAATAAAACAAGAGTGCATATAAAGAAAGACGTGCTTTTAATAAGAAAAGTGGGCAAACAGTAAATTGGTTATTGTCTCCATTATTCGGGTAGTTAGATTTTAATAAAATATCATGTCAATTAAAGTTCAAATTGATAATTCATCGCACTGCAAATAATGAATTATGGTAGAACTGGAAGAAAAAAGCATACTTAAAAATTGATAGACTTGAATGGTGGATAAAACATATTACTCCTTGTTTGGAGGTTAAAACAACTATTACGAAAATATTAAATACTAATAAACCAATTACAGCAAGTTTTATGAAACGGATTGCTAGTTCTGTAAATTTTTCTGAACAAAAGATTTAGCTGGCATTTTCACAAGGACATCAAATACTCCAAGATATTTTTACTCGCTTTTCAAAAGAATGAAACTCCTACTTTTGATAAGACCAATAGTCTTTTCCATATCAATTCTATTAGAAGTTCACAAATTTATTTAAATCAAACGCGTTATCCAATTGATTCATTAAGATTTGATAACATAAATAATCAATTCATGGAAGGATATGATGCTTATGGAAATCTATGTTGAGAATTTGGATGAGTTGAAGCACAATTAACTCCTGTAGATTGGAAGAATTTATATCGTGTTTTTTATTTTGATTTAAGTGCACAATCTGAAGATATTATCAAGACTGGTTGTGATGCTACAATTAATATTGAAAAGACAAATTCCACAACATCATTGATGGCTTATGTTTTATTGCTAGAAGATGTAGAATATTCTACTGAGATTCTTGATGGAAAGATGGTTAGGATTCGCTAAACCCTCTGAACAAAGTTCTCTTGGTTAATAAAACCTGAGGACCTTTGGTTCGATTGGCTAAAACCCAAGACTTAAAATTTTCTAATTAAAAAATGGCGCAAGCGAATAATAATAAAACGGTTGAATTAAAACTACCTAATATCATTGACAAAAATACTCCGAAATCTATTACGATTGACAAAAAGAAATATTTACATAAGTAAAACCAATGATAGAGAATATTAAATTACAAGAAGAAAAGAATGGGGTATTCTACCATTAATTCCACTAATAATAGGTGGCATAGCAGCTGCAGGAAGTGTTGCAGGTGGGACAGCTGGCATTGTCCAAACAGTAAATAAAAATATATCAGAGAAGGCAGCATTAGAAGAACAAAAACGACATAATAGAGAGTTAGAGAAAGCACCAAGGGGGCAAGGAGTAGTAGATAATTGTATAAATAAATTGAATTTAGTTGATGAAAGGAAAAGAGTTCTTAAAATGTACTACATAATATTGATGGTTTAATTAAAATAAAAGAAACAAAAGATGGTTCTGGAACATATTCAAGTCCTAGTATGATTCGATAAATATATTGTGATATATATTTTTTAACCTTTTATTTTATCGATAAAAATGAATTTGAATAACTTAAGAATTTCTAATTTAGATCTATTGAATTATCTCTTAAAAGTAAATTTGGAGGTGACATACAAAAAACATTAGAAAACTTTCCTGGATTTATTTGCAGTAAAATATTCAAAAGAAAACCATTTACCTGGACATAATTTTACTGCTACCGGTACAAGATTAGATATAAGACTAGATGAGAATGATAATCCAAATCCAGGTGAAGAACCAATAAACAGAGTTGATGCAGCAGCTTATAGACATGATTTAGCATACAGACATCATGATGATAAATCTTCTAGACGTAGCTGATAAAAAATGATACAAGAATTGGATAATATTCAAAATCCTTTCTTTAGAGAAAGATTCGAAAGAATGTTTGTTAAGAAAGCTTTACAAGCAAAAATGTTATTAGGTGAAGGTTTAGATGAAACTTATGCCTCCGAAATTCATAAAGAATATCGAAAGCCTAAATATCTGTTGAAAGTAAAAGTATTCAATAAAGATGATATTTGGAGTGCTGATATTATTCATATGCCGGACGAAAAGGATTACAAGTATATTTTAACAGTCATTAATTTATGAACTCGATACGCTTGGGTTTTTTAATGGCATAAACCATTAAAAATAAAAGTGCTTGATCAGTTAAATATGCGTTTGAAGAAATCTTAAAAAAAAGTAATAGAAAGCCAAAAAAATTGTTTGTTGACAAAGGCTCAGACTTTTACAATAGAAATGTTTAGGCAAGGTATTTGAAATAGTTTGTTCCACTGAAATTGCTGGAAAAGCTGTAGTAATAAAAAGACTCAATAGGACAATAAGAAATAAATTATTGAAGAAATTTGCAGAACAAGGTAATTAGAAATGGTTGAAGATATTACCAGGAAATTTTTGAGGATTATAACAATAAGATTCATTAAAGTATTGAAGAAAGTCCAAAGAAAGCCTCTGAAAATTCAGATTTGATAAGAAAGAGAACATTTAAAAATAATTATGAAAATGAGAATAATTCTAATTTACAAAAACGGAAGCCGAAATTCAAAATTGGTGATAGAGTACGAATATTCAAAATACAAGAATAAATTGGAAAAAGGTTTTGTTGGTTATTGGACTAAAGAAACATTTGAAGTTTGTAAAATAAATGAAACTTATCCGATTACATGTGAAATTAAAGATTTAGATAATGAAGAAATAAAAGGTAGGTTTTATGAGAATGAATTAAGTAAGCAAGAAAGTAGATGCTTTATTGGTTCACTTTACAAATTCTGTGAACACTACAACTTCCGATGACAATATAAAAAGTTAAGACTATGGTCATTCGATGGAAAAATTGGAATAAGAAAAAAACATTCAAACATCACTTACAAAATTTTATGAAGGAATTACTGTATTGCGCAGTCCTTGCAAAGGTGGTCTGAGCACAGAAATTGAACGTAATGACATATCAGACTGTGGACGAGTGGTAAACATTTCCCTTAACAGAATCCTTTGGTTACACTTTATGGATTCAAATAATTTAACACAGGATTTTTCAGCACAAACAATCAGAGAACCAACATTAACATAAATCTTTCCGCCAATAATGCGAAAAGCGCGACGTTTAACCTGGAGCAAGTTATTCAATAAATATTTGGGAGCGTTACAAAGGAAGGGAATGCGTATAAAAGAATAGCACGAATATAAGCATAGTAACAAGCCAATATAAGTGATGAATAACAACCGGACAGTTTAAGATTGCGGACAATGAATAAGCGTTGGCTCGCTTTTTTAACAATCTTTGGAAAATGAGCAGGACATTTCATATCGTCAGAGAAAATAACGCCAAGGTAACAAAACGATTCAACATTTTTTTATAATAGAATCAGATGCACGTATATTTGATGTGACAATACTGGATTTGGTTTTTATATCCATTACATTACATTTAGAAAGGTTTACACGTAATGAAACAGAACGAGCCCAATTAATTATGTTGTTTCACTCTAACTGCAACTTATCCTGAAATGACGAACGTATGAAATGGAGGGTACGGATGTCATGCATATTTAATGACAGTCGAGTTAGAACACACGGGAGACAAATCGTTCATGATGAGGGCAAACAAAATCGGACCAAAAACACTGCCTTGGGCTACACCACTTGAAAGACACATCCATTATGAATGCATATCGTTTAGTACAATGCGTTGAGGACGATTGTACAAAAAATGACAAAGCCACAGAATTACAAAAGACATCCTTTAGCAAACATCTTTTAGCCCTAACATAATACCTAGAAACGATATTCTTTCTCGTAATTAATATAAAACATAAATACATAATTGACCACAATAAGTAGTTCCATGTTTTTGAATTTGAAAAGTATTGTATGTTCCATTTCCAAGTATTTCTTTTACTTCTTTTGTCGGAGGAAGACCATATGAGTCGAACCAATAGTTCTCAGCCTCCGGGGAATCAAAATAAAAATTCTGTTGATCATTTTTAACGCCTGCCGACCAATGAATTCCTTTTTGATCTGACGTGCGAAGACTTGTTACAAAATTTAAAGAAGATGGCCTATTTTTTAGAAAATGTAATTTAGCTCTCATTAAGACGTCGAAATTTTTTATTCTTAATTGTTTAGCAATTTTCTTCAAGTCAAAATTCGTAGTTGTTTGCTTTCCATATAATTTTAAGAACTCAGCCGAGGCAAAAGATTTTGGGTGATAATTCAGTCAGGTCCTGATAACACAGCTCTCTTATGTTACTCAGTGTAGCTGTCGGGCTTTCACCTTTCATTTTACACGAAATGAAATCTATTTCAGAATTTCTCAGAAGAATTGTTTTGCCGCCATGACAATCATTCGCAATTGTAATCACGTAACAATGGATGTTAAACTTCGGACAATAGCGTCATGCTAATGTGGGTAACCTATTCTGTTGTCATTGAATAGTTACATTCATCACTGCAACTAATGAATAGAAAGCAAAATATTGGAGCACATACTGCCACGTATTGACAATTTCATTCTTTCTGCGAGTGTTCTACGAGACTGTCTTCAACGATTCTGCCAATTTCATTTTTGCTGCGAACCTGCGATAGTGCGCCTCTAATTTCACTCATTCGATCTAAAATGACACGTTCAATAATCGCCTTTTCTGATTTAAAAAGAAATTCGGAAACTATTAGACATAAAGAACAGCGGAATATATGTGTCGTAATATTAACAGAATTTAAGAAAAATATCTAAAACCGAAGGAGGAAGAAGCCACGTGTGATGAAACACTTTCAAATAATTGTTAATTATTAATCGTTTTGAAAGTACTTTACAAAAAAACGGCGTGAACAACAGCTCCAACTATAATTTTGAAGAAGAAATAGAAATACGAATCGTTCCACCCAAACTACCAGATTATTTATTGTTTTTAAGAAGAGAAGAAGAAATTTCTGTGAACAGCATTGTGAAACTGTAAGTAAGGGCTTTGACAATCATCAGAGGAAGTAGTAGCGTTTGAAAAGAATTGGGCTACTCACTAAGTTACAGCGCCTTTTTAAGAAAATTTTATAAATTATATTTACTGTTCCTTTTATCAAGGACTCGACGGAATCTATATCCTTCTTCCAAAGGAACTTTAGCATTATTGACTCTTATCTTCGTCGTGGGACGAAGCGACCAACTCTCGGTGAAAATTTGAATTCAATCAATTGAAATCACTGTATTATGCCATAATACATTTTCTTCTGCAAATGATTTCTACGCTGTTCTTTAAACTACTTATACATAGTATTATAAGAAATTACTTATACCAGTTTAAGAGAATCAAATGTATTATGCTATAAGACAATTTCACTTGCTTTGTAATAATGAAGAATATAAAGGAGCTGATGATACTTTTGATTTTTCAGTTTCATTTTCCATTTTAAGCAGATATTTTCAATACAATGCGTAGAAAGTTAAACTTTAATTTTAAATTTTTATAAATTTAGGGAGGACCCTATTTTCATTTTGCAGTTTGTCCATATTTATTTCATTTACATTTTCATTTTTACGTATGATATCGGGTGCTGAGCGAAGCGGTGCGCCGGATATCATGGCCTCTACTACTGCCATGAACCGCAATTTTGTAATATATCGCTTAAGTAACTTTCGTTGTTGTGATGATAATTTCTTTGTCCTCAAACTTCTCACATGAGAAACAATTTCTCGAATAAATTTGTCATTAGCATGCCGTGTAGCATTATATCGCTGATTTCCTTTCATTCGTTGAAGAGCTCGAATGGCTCCAGAAAATTTTGAAGACTTTCGACTTTTACGTCTCGCCATTTTTCTCTTTACCATTGTCACAACTTGAGTTTTCCATATTTGCATAGGTACTAACTTTTATGACAGAAATGACACTCAAAATGAGCTATATCACAGTGTCTGCATTGACAAAATTGAATACAGGATTAAATGAGAGTATATATAGGCCTACATGCAATTAAAGCAATTGATTATTAACATGTATAGGCAAGTGAGTGCCAAAATGCGCACCGTAGGGGAGGGTGGGGCAGCATTGAACATGTTTTTGAAAAATGCATTGAAAAAACATGCATTGAAAAACAATGGTTTCTGTGCATAATTATTCATGTTTTCCAGTAATACCCGTACGTTACTTCGCAGTCATCTTGTTCATATTGCATAGTTAATTGTAAGCAACATTCGAGCTTCATGGATTTTGAAGTGTTCGAAATTATTTTTTTGAAATTGGGTTGATATGGACATGTATGATACATGTTTCTTATTTTCATCAAACAGCTATGTATTGCAATTTGCCAATGCAAATTTGGACCAGATTTGATGACAGTGAACGTGGAAAGATTTGAAATGAAAGCCCTTAATAAACTAAATAAGGGAGCAATTGAATAAAAATTGATTCATATGCACAATTTTGGTTATTAAAATTGTGCTTTTAATTGGCCTTCACGGAATTTACTTTCCCAAATAATTTCAAGAATATAGTCAAGTGATAAGAAAAATATTCACATACATATGACCGCACGCTGTTTTCTGCCATCAAGTTATGTTTTTGTGCATATAATGTGAGCGTATATGCTCCTGTTTTCCAATATTCTTGGAAATAAACATTTTTGACTTTTGACTATATTGATATAATAATAATGCACAATAAATTTGACTGATGTCCACACTATTTTAAAATAGATTGATTATTTTGCGACAGAAATGATTGAGATCCATGAGCCATGACAGCGCATAGAACTACAACAGTTTTGATCAATAGCTTTATCATCAAATCAAACTCATTTCTTATTGAAATCGAGAGAAAAATAACGGTACTCAAAACTAACTGAAGTTTAGTCAGCGACAGGTGTCATAAAATCGCCATTTTCCAAACATTGAAAATATATTGAACACTTAAATATGTTGAACAATTATTCCAAGTCAATAGATTTATCAGCGTGACGTTTCGTTTGAATATTTATTTCTTCCCATAGGAAAGATTATCAAGGCCCGTTCAGACAGAGCACGGTTTGCGGCTATTTTCTGCCGAGCTAATTGGCTTCTCGAATTCTATCATTAAACTCAGTACAAAATCGCAGATGGCGTTCCCACACGATACGGTTTGTCGCAGTTGAAATGGATCTGAGCCCAATTCAACTGTGGTTCTTTCATTTTAGAAAAAAAATTTGCTTCTGATTGTAAAATGAATAATGGCATCGCATTCGCCATAAAATTTCAATCTTTTCGAAGTCCATTTTGGTAATTTTGGTCAAGCATTGAGATAACTAGATCAAAGAAATCATTTGATAACAAACCTCATGCTTTAAGTGTGCGGGGCGGCAGTTAACCAGACGGTTATTACCAAAGTCATTATTTCAGATTGTTCTCGATCTACCCAACCGATTCATGTGATCTACACTGCAGATAAATCGTAGTGATATAATGAATCTGATGAGATTAATGACTTCTCAATTTCATAAATTTTTATTATCAGAGTGTCAAAATTCGCGTTCAAATTTAACAGAATGTGATTGGCATTTCAATTGCGCGACTTCTTTGTTCTGGACGGCGATCAACTCTCATAAATCATCTGTGTGTTACGCCCACGCCGATGAGACATTCGCAGCTCGTGAATGTCAGCGATGAGACTGTTCGATGACCTTAGAAGACCGATCCCTTGTTTTTTTTGATGACGTCTCTGAAATCGGATGAAACCATGAAACAAATCAGTGCATAATGCGGTACATCTATTCTTTCCCCCCCCCCCCACATTTTTCAAGTTTTCCAAAATCATCAAATTTCGCCAAAGTTAGTCACATTGGGTTTAGAATAGACTTGAATAGAATAGAATCTTTTACTGAGTGACAATACAACACCACTGAAAATTCTTACTTGAACTCTGGGATGAAAGATTGGTCCCTTGGATACTCAGTTAGAATACAAGGTACAGCTGTGATCATGAACTTCGTGTGATTGTTGTCTACAGACAAATGACGAGCAGTTGTCTAATGCTGAGGCTGTGAATGTTCTACAAGCCAGATAAGAGGAGTTTTACACACTCAACGCTATGCCACGTTAGTGAGATCAAGTAGGAGCAAGAGAAGATCGTTGACGATGCAACACTTACGGGTGTCGACAACAGAAAAGTGTGGGGAGGGAAGAATAGAAGTACCCATAATGCTTTTCGTAGAATGCTATGCACCCACATTCTTTTTTCTTTTTGATCTCCGTAGAATTAGTGACGAGTACAGTAAATTATACACCTCGCAGTCTGAGGAATTCATCATTAGTGATACAATAGAATGATTTAAGTAACATAGCAACTGAGATGATTTCATTGGTTAACCTAGACAGTGAAAGACTACAATCGGTCCATTTTCATTGAAATGGTGTATTTATCCAGCAATTTTGACAAATTTTATATTTTCAGAATGCTCGCAATATCGTCATTATGAATACATAACTTTTCATTAGATCTGATATATAGGGATTCCAAAATCCAGGAAAATCTTGATCCCGGGATTGAGTAGAATCGTAGACATCCTCTTATAAAGCACAGATACATGTAAATAGCATGGGATTGCGGCAAGGACTGCAATCCCGCGATTCCTTGGGTTTGCGCAAATCCGAAATCCCATCATTGATTGATTAATTTAGTCGTTATCTTGGTAGTACTAGCTTACGGATGCTTTAAGGCTTCGTTAGTGGAAACCGAAACGATTTTCGAATACTTTTCGATGTCTTTCTTTGAATTATTAATTCGATAATATTGTAGCCCATATATTACAGTTGTGTCAGCATACTTGTATGTGTGACTGTATACTTACGTACTTTATGTTTATCTAATCATATGTACAGGGTAGAGATTCCACAGTCCCGGGAAATCTCGATCACATGATTCCGGGATTAAGTTGAACAGTAAATGTGCTATGACAAATCACATGTGTATATTAATAATATGGGATACCGGGATGTGAGAATAGCCATAAGTTGGAATTGCAGCAAGTCGGTTTACTTACAATATCGCAATCGACTTAAAATTTGTTCCGCTTTAAGCACTAATGGAAAACGACTTACAGCTACTAATAGAGTTACAGAAAACAGTTGCAAATTCATGATTATGGCACTTTCAATCTACAGTTTCCCGAGATTTGGGATTGGTATAGGGTGAAGACCCGGGATTAGAGCCTGCCTAAAACTCCCGGCTTTTCTTGATCCCGGGATTCGGGATCACAAGCTCTGACCCATGATCGATATTGACAAAATACAAGTATACCATTTGTAGCTAAAAGTAAAACGGCAATCAAGATAATCATGATTCACGACTTTCAATGCATTTAACTAGCACATTGAGATATTCCAAAATCCCAAGCTCGGGATTGCGCGATTGAAGAACCTTTTACATGCCTTTTTACTGTATAAGCTAACCTATTGCTGTGAATAACAACTATGGTCAAATAGAAGTATTCTTCCTGAACAAATTAATCCCGAGATTGAGTTAAACAGAGAATAATAATGTAAATAATATATACTGCAGTCTGGTGAGCAATTTGCCTCCTAAAGATCTCAATCCCGAGGATTAGTTTGATTCCTTATCCCGGTATTGTGTAGGCCTACTTCGCCAGCGATGTTCATCTTCAAATTGGTCATGCTCTAAAATATTGTTGGCTTTGAGAAATGACAAGCTCAAATTTAAGTCTCGACCTAATTCAAAAGTCTTATCAATGGATTATTAAAAACGTAACGTTGACGATTATAATGAAATGTGAAGAGCCTATAACTATCATGTGTGGATTTCTGGTAGCTTCAACTTCGCCAATCTGTCTTTCTTCAGACAGAATACAGCTATATTGTTAATTTCTCAATCCCGGGATTTTGACCCTCCAATCCCGGGATTTCGGGATTCCGGGGATTGGCATGAAGTCGCTATTGCTTTGGAATCATCATGAAAAAGTGACAGGTCAGTTTATGAACTTTTACAATATGAAGTGAGCACAAGTGACGACTTATCATTTCATTAAATCAAAATTCTTGTTAAGCAGCCCTACAGAATTGTTGTTGAATGATGTCGACATCAATTTATCTCAAAATGGACCTAGCACACATGTATGCCACACACATGGGCATAATCACTAAATTGTCCAATTTGTAAGACACATTCCTTCCTGTCTATTGCCAAATGGTCATCAAAGAAAACACCGATCTGCGGGCTTCAACGCCGTCAGCGTCAATTAGGGAGAGCAGTACATCCACTGTTCCTCTCTAAATCTGTGGTCGGCTGACGTCATCCCTCGAGTGAGCGGATAGCACAGATTTAGAGAGGATCTGTGGCGGATAGACGGTAGCGAGGAATTGCTTTGTTGCCAAATCAAGTTAGGAAAGTCTGTATGCGTCGTGCGGGGGTAAGTTTCGTGTGTGCGTTTCACATACAGTGGAGACCAGACTTATGCTGGCTTCACTCCTTCGAGCAGGCAGATGGAGTTCTTATCGTTATTAGTTGATGACGTCAGCCTTCTGCTCGGTATGGAAGCAGAGATAGTAAGAGAGAGACAGTCACTGTCTCGGACTGCAATGTTAAAGAAGTGAAGCGTGTAAAGAAAATGACACGCACGCACAAATGGTGTGACATGCAAGTTCTCAGGAAGTGATGATGTAATTGCAAATAGTAGTAAGAAAACGGCGAACACCAGATAGCGCAAGATGGCCGCCATCGCTGACGTCCCCCCCCCCTCTGGAACGACAGAGGTTGTAGTCTGTCGTGGTGTGCCGGCCAGGTTGGTTCGCAAACTGTTCGCTGACTCCCCCCCCCTCTGGAACGACAGAGTGTCGTGGTGGACTTGGGCGGCCGCCAGGATTAGTCTTGAGGCTATAGTGTGTGATGTTTTTCGTGCAATCTGCTGAATGTTGGGTTGTAAAATGGGCTGTTTCGAGTGGAGGGAGTGCTCGGATGGGAAAACGGAGGCCAGATTCGGATTCAGCGTGAAATTCTGCATCCGTATGGTGAATTTGAACGCCATCGGAGAGAAAAATTTTTGCTGACGTCCCCCCCCCTCTGGACAGCTTGCTTCGATTTTGGCTTCCAGTGGACGGATTTTGTCGTGCCATAGCTCGTTTGAAAGCTAAGAGTGAGACAAATTCAGTGAAAGAATCGGCTTGTTCCCATCTGTCTTCGTTTAGATGTGAGACGCCATTTAAGATTTTGGGACATTGGTGAAAAACGACAGAGTTAGAATTTGGGACGTTTTGGGCTCTAGCTTCAAAACGAAGCATCGGATTGGAAAACGGATTTCAGATTTGGAATCAGCGTGAAATTCTCTATCTGTATGGTGAGTTTCAAGTCAATCGGCGACAAAAAATTTTCAACATTTTTCGAAAAAACGACAGAGTTAGAATTTGGGACGTTTTGGTGTGTAGCGCCCAAACGAAGCATCGGATGGGAAAATGGAGGCCAGATTCGGATTCAGCGTGAAATTCTGCATCCGTATGGTGAATTTGAACGCCATCGGAGAGAAAAAAATTTGCTGACGTCCCCCCCCCTCTGGACAGCTTGCTTCGATTTTGGCTTCCAGTGGACGGATTTTGTCGTGCCATAGCTCGTTTGAAAGCTAAGAGTGAGACAAATTCAATGAAAGAATCGGCTTGTTCCTATCTGTCTTCGTTTAGATGTGAGACGCCATTTAAGATTTTGGGACATTGGTGAAAAACGACAGAGTTAGAATTTGGGACGTTTTGGGCTCTAGCTTCAAAACGAAGCATCGGATGGGAAAACGGATTTCAGATTTGGAATCAGCGTGAAATTCTTTATCTGTATGATGAGTTTCATGTTAATCGGAGAGTTTCAAGTCAATCGGCGAGAAAAATTTTCAACATTTTTCGGAAAAACGACAAGAGTTAGAATTTTTGCGATGGCTGCCTACTGTAGAGCCAAAACGAAGCATCGGATGGGAAAACGGAGGCCAGATTCGGATTCAGCGTCAAATTCTACATGGAAATGGTGTATTTCCAGCTCAATCGGAGCACTAGAACCGGAGATGGACGGGTTTTTTAGTGTTTGGATGATGGGTGTTACGTCATCAGCTGATCGCCACACACTATATAAGCTGGGAACCGAGAGAGACTTGTCATTTAGAGGAGAACGATCGTCAGAGGTAGGTCGTCTCTCTGAGCTCCAATGATAGCTTCGGACATTCCAAATTCCGAGTTTCTGTAAGAAACCGACTTAGAAAATTTCATTGCTGAGGCTAAGGCGTCAGACTTAGAGGTTCGCCAGGAGATGGCCTTCGTCTCCAGGCCATAAAAGACTCCAAAACTTTAAAGGCTTGTAACTTTGCTTCTACAAGTCCGTTTGACTTGATTCAAAAAAGGTTCGGTCGCTATTGACCTGCCCTAAGTGATGGACTACTTATAAAATTTCATAAGTAGTGCTAAAAAGTTGAAAAATTTAAATTCACTAGTTTTGGAGGTTTTCTGGGGTTTTCGACCCTGCTGAAGTCAATGAAAGCATTTTTAATGATGTCTGAGCCAGTCTTCTCATGGTATAAGCGGCTTTTCACTGAAAGCGAGCAAGACACGGAGAGTTTTGCTGTAATATTCCACTGACAGGGTGTTCCTTCGGGACGGCGGACGATGCCGTAGTGATAAGTGTGGCAAGGGAATGTGTCATATTTGAGACCGTAACCGCTGGGACAACTCATGTCTCATGTTGGGCATTTGACACAGCTCTCAACGTAGCACTTTGAACGCCAATCGGTTGAGTCTTAGCTATCTTGTCATGGGTGGCCTCTAAACATCTCCATTGCAAAACGCTGGTGAATCAAGCTCTCTACGGCTTGCTATCAAGCTGCTCAAAGTCTTTCCACCTCTTACCAACTCTACAGGTTTTCATGTCTGAGCCAGTCTTCTCATGGTATAAGCGGCTTTTCACTGAAAGCGAGCAAGACACGGAGAGTTTTGCTGTAATATTCCACTGACAGGGTGTTCCTTCGGGACGGCGGACGATGCCGTAGTGATAAGTGTGGCAAGGGAATGTGTCATATTTGAGACCGTAACCGCTGGGACAACTCATGTCTCATGTTGGGCATTTGACACAGCTCTCAACGTAGCACTTTGAACGCCAATCGGTTGAGTCTTAGCTATCTTGTCATGGGTGGTCTCTAAACATCTCCATTGCAAAACGTTGATGAATCAAGCTCTCTACGGCTTGCTATCAAGCTGATCAAAGCAATAACTTGGGATGTTTCCTCAAGGTTTTCAAGTATGCTGAGTTGAAATCTGCTATCAGATTTCAAATTTAACTAAGTCTAAGGCAGCTTTGAGGGTTAGATCCCAGCTACTGTTCACTACCTTTGACTCGACGTTGCTGTTACCACTTCGGGGCAGTGACAATGATGTCTTCAGCTGTAAATAGCGGGTATCGGGGAAGATCTCTCACTTCCCTAGTGATCAGTACAAGGCCTTCGGGCTGTCGACGGGATCGAGTGCCACTCACTACACTCAAATCTATCATTCCTCGCTAAGTGTAAATTACTGACTATACATTTGTCCTGCTATCAGGTTGTTTTGACTTGCTATCTAGTTGAATAGTCTCTTGCTATCAAGAGATTCACCTCTGCTCATAAAGCACATCATCGCTGTAATACCTCCTTTGCTCGAGCGTTCCTTCGGGACGGCGGATACTGCCGTAGAGGGATTGTGTTGCACGGGTTGTTCGTCGTTTGTTAGACCGAAACCTCTGAGCCGTTGCTCATGTTGGGCGTTCGACTTCATACTCAACGTGACGCTTTCTCTCACCAGGTCAGAGTACTTCAGCCATTCGACAAAGGTTAGTCTTTATGATATGGAGTAGAGTGAAATGTAATTCATTAGATGTCCCTTCAATGATTGCTCCCATGATAAACGTTGATGAGACAAATGAAATGATTCTCATCTTCCCTTTTCAATGATTGAAATCTACTAACACACTACCGTATAATCGTCCACTATGGGGCAAGACATGATAGAGCCTCCACGCGGTTCGCACTGGGCAGTCTTTAGACTGGCTAATACTATCATTAAGTTGAATCTGCTATCAGTCAACTTGAACGTTGCGTCGCGTTAGAGGGTATATAAACCACTGCCTCTCATTTCATTTCATTTCAATCATGCAGACGCCGAACAGTCAAGTCAGCTCTCCTCGCGGACCGCAGTTAAGGCCGCGAAATTTATTTGAGGAGTTTGTCAGGCTAGAGGAGCAAGACAGAGTTTTTAATAATCTTGCTCGGATTGGCAATCCGATGACAGCAACTGCTGTCAATCCAACGGAATGGCGCTACATTCCACTTTTTAGCCATGTACCAGTTAGTGTGGAAGTCGACAGTGCTACCAAAGAGAGAGTCAAAGACTCTCTCAGTAGAATTGGTAGGGTGTAAGATGACGTTACTCCCGAGAACGAACCACCGGCTCTCTTAAGGGCCACCATGGGGCAAGACATGATAGAACCTCCACGCGGTTTGCCCTGGGCAGTCTTCGGACTGGCGAATACTATCATTAAGTTGAATCTGCTATCAGTCAACTTGAACGTTGCAAATGAAGTTCGGTGTAATACTTCCTTTCGACGGGCGTTCCTGTAAAGGGCGGCGGTGAAACCCGTAGCTATGTATACCGCAAGGGACATTCGGCAATGGTCAATCTTGTTAAACCTCTCTGCGTCATGTTTGCAAGTGATTGCCTCTGTCTCAACGTAGTATGCATTCGCGCCAGGGCGACATTTAGCCAACTGTCGAAGGTTGCCTAAAACTATCCATTGCATACGTTATGAGAACCATGAGTTCTACCTGTCTCTATCAATGAGATGAATGGATGAATGGAATGAAATGGGAAGACACTCACGCGTCACACGCAACATAACACACTTCTCTCTTCCGTAGTCTAACAAGCTCTTTACACATGGATCGCAGTCGATTGCTATCCCTGTATCAGAAGTGTAAGCTATCTTAATTTTATCTAACACTATTTCATCTACCATTATCATCCATATGAAATGTTATAAGAATTGCAAGTTAAACTAAGTGTGCTACTATTTCCAAATGAAAAAGTATACATGGTTAAATCATCCACTGAAGCCCCATTCAAGTAAGTCAGTATGAAAGCAAAGATAATATGAAATAAAAATTTATTATGGCATGTATTTCAAAAGGTCTTCATCGTCAATATCGTCCCAGAGTCTGGCTTCACATAGATTACAAAAACAGTTCACTTGCTTCAATCGTTCTTCTACCGCTAGCCTCACTTTGTCGATATACTCCCACTCCGCTATAGTTCGTGGCTGGGAGTTAGGGGTGTACCATTCCCATAATTGGTGGAGGAATTTGGTGCTGGCGATCTCCATCACTATTCGTGAGTGTCGTTAGAAAGTGTATCATGGTTTGTAAAAGTTTTACTGCAACACAGGTTGATGTACAGTTAGAAAGTTTGATCATCAACGTTTTATTTGTAAGTCTAGTCAGAAAGTGCATCATGGTTTGCAAAGTTAGTATAGTCAAATAATTTTACTGTGACACCCGTTTGAGAAAGTAAAGTCTGATCATCGAAGTTGTATTCGTGAGTGTCGTTAGAAAGTGTATCATTGTTTGTAAAAGTTTTACTGCAACACAGGTTGATGTATAGTTAGAAAAGTTTGATCATGACGTTTTATGAAACACACATGTCATGAAATGTAAGCGTTAGTGTAGTCAAATAATTTACCGCAACGCACGTTTGTGAAAATAAAGTTTGATCATTGACGTTATATGACTGACCGAACTCATCACAGCACTAGAAAGTTTTAGAAGGTTTTATTTACTGCACAGTGTAGATTGTCTTGTAACTTACTTTCACAGTGTTAGAAAGTTTTATTGGAGACAGTTGCCAAATGTTTCCCTATTAGAAATTCAAACTTCATGACTGTTAGATTAGCTTCATCAGGTTTAGTAAAAGCAGTTTTCTACTGCAGTAAGACTGCGAGTTTAGAATGTTATATGAAAACAGTGTTCATCACAGCGCTAGAAAGTTTTACTGCGCTGTGTAGATTGTTTCACACAAGGTCTTATAGTCAGCGTTGAATGTTTTATAAAACCAGATGTTGTCACACACGTTCAGTGTATGAGAGCTAGTCCCATGACATTGAATCGCATGGATTGTAAAGTTCATAATCCAAGGCTAGGCTCCTGTACGGTTGGATTTAGGGTTTTATATTACATGCGTTAACCGTTCGTGTAGAATATGTGAAGCAGATGTTCGCTTAAATGCAAATGTTGAAATAAGTTTGTAAGAAATCTTTGACAGGTTGTTGTGAAACGTAGCGAACGTTGAAGAAATGTTTCTGCAGTCACACTCGTTAGCGTGCCAGCTTTACTAAATGTATTCTATTCTCCAATGAGGATTGTTGTCTAATGAGAATCAAGCCTTCCACAGTGAGAATCATTCCATCGTTGAATCATACAAGTGATGGACGCACATTCTCTCTTTGGGATATCATTTTCAAAGTGAATGGGCTATATTATGGTCAGCACAAGGATAACAAAATAGCCTCTCTCTCGATATACACTGAATCCATCCTATATATTCCAAAGCCACCTAACGTAGATGACATTATTGACTTCCTTAACGGGGGTGGTACGAAGCGCAAGTCGGAGAAGAATGCTACCTCCAAACGCAAATCAAAGAAGGAGAATTACTAGTCCTTTCCTAACTCTACCCTATGACAATTCGCTTATGTGCTTTGAGTGTCGTAGACGTGGTCTTATTAGATACATTTTACTTCTTCGTTGCCATCATATCATTTGCGTATTTTGTCGTGAAAAGCATCGATGTAATTCTTCATTTTGCAATATGTTATAGAACGCTTCCTTAGATGTGTAAATTTCCGTTTTAGACTTCTATCATCATTTTTATGGATTGTGAGGGTGAACCTGTACAGGAGCTCAGTGCTATTGCTATGAACAATTGGACATATCAGATTGTTAGTGTCTATCATCAACATGCCAACTGTGATCCCAATGTTGATCAATGGGCGAGAAAACACATTCATGGACTTAATCTGAAATATTTGCAAGACTATGGCTTTTCTTGTGAGAGTACTCTTCTTATTGACTTTAAACGATGGTTAGCTGCTTTCAATGTTATACGCATCTTTTGTAATAATCCTGGTAAGGAGAGGAAAGTATTTCCCAATCTAATCATTGATGATATTTTGCTCCCGCCTTGGGATAGTAGAGTGAATCAACATTATCATGAAGTCACGAAACGTTTTAAGGATTTATGTGTTCCTATTTTGTCTGTTCATTGTAGTAGCTACGTTCATAACCAATGCTTCTTTCCTCCTTACCTCAACACTGCCAAAGTCCTGTATGGTTATCATTGCTCGCTGTATGATAGTTACCAGCTGTATCTATTTTATCTCTTTCAAACCATTGATTTATAATGCATGCTTGTTATAGTGATTCAATAAATGTTACTATGAGAAGAGTTGCTGTTTTCATGCAATGAATGGGTTAGATAAAGGGCAATCATGTCTTTCTCAAACGACTGTGGAACATTGATTTCCATGATGAAGATTTAAACAGTTAGATTCGATGACGAATAAGATTTACTAGTTTGCAAGTTAGACTAAGCGTTCTATTATTTGTAAATGAAAGATATAGTTTCAACAGTGTGTACGTTAGAAATAAAGTTTTATCTGTTTGTAAAATGAGATTGTAGGATTTACTAGTTTGCAAGTTAGACTAAGCGTTCTACTATTTGTAAATGAAAGATATAGTTTCAATAGTTTACAGATTACAAAATAAAGTTTCAATAGTGTTTATGTTAAAAATAAAGTTTAAGCTGTTTGTGTGTTAGAAATAGAATAAAGTTTCAACAGTTTGTCGATTAAAAATAAAGTTTCAACAGTGTGTACGTTAGAAATAAAGTTTTATCTGTTTGTAAATGAGATTGTAGGATTTACTAGTTTACAAGTTAAGAATAAAGTTTTATCTGCTTGCATGTCAGAAATGAAATAAAGTTTCACCAGTTTAAAAGTTAAGAATAAAGTTTCAATAGTGTGTATGTTAAGAATAAAGTTCTGTCTGTTTATATGTTAGAAATAAAATGTAGTTTCGCCAGTTTACAAGTTAAGAATAAATTTTATCTGCTTGTATGTTAGAAATGAAATAAAGTTTCACCAGTTTACAAGTTAAAAATAAAGTTTCAATAGTGTGCAAGTTAAAACTAATGTTTCAATAGTGCGTATGTTAAAAATAAAGTTTTATCTGTTTGTATGTTAGAAATAAAATGAAGTTCCACCAGTTTACAAGTTAAGAATAAAGTTTTATCTGCTTGTATGTTAGAAATGAAATAAAGTTTCACCAGTTTACAAGTTAAAAAATAAAGTTTCAATAGTGTGTATGTTAAGAATAAAGTTTTATCTGTTTGTATGTTAGAAATAAAATGAAGGTTCATCAGTTTACAAGCTAATAATAAAGTTTTATCTGTTTGTATGTTAGAAATAAAACAATGTTTCAACCGTTAACAAGTTAAAAATAAAGTTTCAATTGTTTGCAAGTTAAAACTAATGTTTCAATAGTGCGTATGTTAAGAATAAAGTTTTATCTGTTTGTATGTTAGAAATAAAATGAAGGTTCACCAGTTTACAAGTTAAGAATAAAGTTTTATCTGCTTGTATGTTAGAATTAAAACAAAGTTTCACCAGTTTACAAGTTAAAAAATAAAGTTTCAATAGTGTGTATGTTAAGAATAAAGTTTTATCTGTTTGTATGTTAGAAATAAAATGAAGGTTCATCAGTTTACAAGCTAATAATAAAGTTTTATCTGTTTGTATGTTAGAAATAAAACAATGTTTCAACCGTTAACAAGTTAAAAATAAAGTTTCAGATGAAAATAAAGTTTCAATAGTGTATATGATGGAAATAAAGTTTAAGCGCTTTGTGCGTTAGAAATAAAGTTTCAGCCGTTTGCAAGTTAAAAATAAAGTTTCAACAGTGTGTACGTTAAGAATAAAGCTCTATCTGTTTATATGTTAGAAATAAGAATGAAGGTTCACCAGTTTACAAGTTAAGAATAAAGTTTTATCTGCTTGTATGTCAGAAATGAAATAAAGTTTCACCAGTTTAAAAGTTAAGAATAAAGTTTCAATAGTGTATATGTTAAGAATAAAGTTTTATCTACTTGTAGGTTAGAATTAAAACAAAGTTTCAACCGTTTACAAGTTAAAAATAAAGTTTCAATAGTTAACACGTTAAAAATAAAGTTTCAATAGTGTATATGTTAAGAATAAAGTTCTATCTCTTTGTATGTTAGAAATAAAAATGAAGGTTCACCAGTTTACAAGTTAAGAATAAAGTTTTATCTGCTTGCATGTCAGAAATGAAATAAAGTTTCACCAGTTTAAAAGTTAAGAATAAAGTTTCAATAGTATGTATGTTGAGAATAAAGTTCTATCTGTTTATATGTTAGAAATAAAATGAAGTTTCGCCAGTTTACAAGTTAAGAATAAATTTTATCTGCTTGTATGTTAGAAATGAAATAAAGTTTCACCAGTTTACAAGTTAAAAAATAAAGTTTCAATAGTGTGTACGTTAGAAATAAAGTTTCAATAGTGTGTATGTTAAGAATAAAGTTTTATCTGTTTGTATGCTAGAAATAAAACAAAGTTTCAACCGTTAACAAGTTAAAAATAAAGTTTCAGATTAAAATAAAGTTTCAATAGTGTGTATGATGGAAATAAAGTTTAAGCGCTTTGCGCGTTAGAAATAAAGTTTCAGCCGTTTACAAGTTAAAAATAAAGTTTCAATAGTGTGTATGTTAAGAATAAAGTTCTATCTGTCTATATGTTAGAAATAAAATGAAGGTTCACCAGTTTACAAGTTAAGAATAAAGTTTTATCTGCTTGCATGTCAGAAATGAAATAAAGTTTCACCAGTTTAAAAGTTAAGAATAAAGTTTCAATAGTATGTATGTTGAGAATAAAGTTCTATCTGTTTATATGTTAGAAATAAAATGAAGTTTCGCCAGTTTACAAGTTAAGAATAAATTTTTATCTGCTTGTATGTTAGAATTAAAACAAAGTTTCACCAGTTTACAAGTTAAAAAATAAAGTTTCAATTGTGTGTACGTTCGAAATAAAGTTTCAATAGCGTGTGTGTTAAGAATAAAGTTTTATCTGTTTGTATGTTAGAAATAAAATGAAGGTTCATCAGTTTACAAGTTAAAAATAAAGTTTTATCTGTTTGTATGTTAGAAATAAAACAAAGTTTCAACCGTTAACAAGTTAAAAATAAAGTTTCAATAGTTTTGAAGTTAAAACTAATGTTTCAATAGTGCGTATGTTAAGAATGAAGTTTTATCTGTTTGTATGTTGGAAATAAAATGAAGCTTCGCCAGTGTACAAGTTAAGAATAAAGTTTTATCAGCTCGTATGTTAGAAATAAAATGAAGTTTCACCAGTTTACAAATTAAAAATAAAGTTTCAATAGTGTGCACGTTAGAAATAAAGTTTCAACCGTTTACAAGTTAAAAATAAAGTTTCAACAGTGTCTACGTTAGAAATAAAGTTTTATCTGTTTGTAAAGTACCATCGTAGGATTTACTAGTTTGCAAGTTAGACTCAGCATTCTACTAGTTGTAAATGAAAATATCGTTTCAAAAGTTTACAGATTAAAATAAAGTTTCAATAGTGTGTATGATGGAAATAAAGTTTAAGCGCTTTGTGCGTTAGAAATAAAGTTTCAGCCGTTTACAAGTTAAAAATAAAGTTTCAACAGTGTGCACGTTAGAAATAAAGTTTCAACAGTTTACAAGTTGAAAAATAATGTTTCAACAGTGTGTACGTTAGAAATAAATGAAAGTAAGAACTTCATCGTATGAGTATTCAAAGCATGTTTTGTAAACCAAATGTGTATAGTCCTGACATGATAGAATCGTGTTAGAAATAAAGTTTCAGCCGTTTACAAGTTAAAAATAAAGTTTCAACAGTGTCTACGTTAGAAATAAAGTTTTATCTGTTTATATGTTAGAAACAAAATAAAGTTTCAACAGTTTACAAGTTGAAAAATAAAGTTTCAACAGTGTGTACGTTAGAAATAAATGAAAGAAAAGAACTTCATCGTATGAGTATTCAAAGCATGTTTTGTAAATTAAATGTGTATAGCCCTGACATGATAGAATCAAGCTTGACAAACGCGTTTGTCAAGTTCATTTCATTCTATCATGTCAGGACTATACACATTTGATTTACAAAACATGCTTTGAATACTCATACGATGAAGTTCTTACTTTCATTTATTTCTAACGTACACACTGTTGAAACTTTATTTTTCAACTTGTAAACTGTTGAAACTTTATTTCTAACGTGCACACTGTTGAAACTTTATTTTTAACTTGTAAACGGCTGAAACTTTATTTCTAACGCACAAAGCGCTTAAACTTTATTTCCATCATACACACTATTGAAACTTTATTTTCATCTGAAACTTTATTTTTAACTTGTTAACGGTTGAAACATTGTTTTATTTCTAACATACAAACAGATAAAACTTTATTATTAGCTTGTAAACTGATGAACCTTCATTTTATTTCTAACATACAAACAGATAAAACTTTATTCTTAACATACACACTATTGAAACTTTATTTTTTAACTTGTAAACTGGTGAAACTTTGTTTTAATTCTAACATACAAGCAGATAAAACTTTATTCTTAACTTGTAATTAATCTGTAAACTGTTGAAACGATATTTTCATTTACAACTAGTAGAATGCTGAGTCTAACTTGCAAACTAGTAAATCCTACGATGGTACTTTACAAACAGATAAAACTTTATTTCTAACGTAGACACTGTTGAAACTTTATTTCTAACTTGTAAAAGGTTGAAACTTTATTTCTAACGTGCACACTATTGAAACTTTATTTTTAATTTGTAAACTGGTGAAACTTCATTTTATTTCTAACATACGAGCTGATAAAACTTTATTCTTAACTTGTAAACTGGCGAAGCTTCATTTTATTTCCAACATACAAACAGATAAAACTTTATTCTTAACATACGCACTATTGAAACATTAGTTTTAACTTCAAAACTATTGAAACTTTATTTTTAACTTGTTAACGGTTGAAACTTTGTTTTATTTCTAACATACAAACAGATAAAACTTTATTTTTAACTTGTAAACTGATGAACCTTCATTTTATTTCTAACATAAAAACAGATAAAACTTTATTCTTAACATACACGCTATTGAAACTTTATTTCTAACGTACACACAATTGAAACTTTATTTTTTAACTTGTAAACTGGTGAAACTTTGTTTTAATTCTAACATACAAGCAGATAAAAATTTATTCTTAACTTGTAAACTGGTGAACCTTCATTTTATTTCTAACATATAGACAGATAGAACTTTATTCTTAACATACACACTATTGAAACTTTATTTTTAACTTGTAAACGGCTGAAACTTTATTTCTAACGCGCAAAGCGCTTAAACTTTATTTCCATCATACACACTATTGAAACTTTATTTTAATCTGAAACTTTATTTTTAACTTGTTAACGGTTGAAACTTTGTTTTATTTCTAGCATACAAACAGATAAAACTTTATTCTTAACATACACACTATTGAAACTTTATTTCTAACGTACACACTATTGAAACTTTATTTTTTTACTTGTAAACTGGTGAAACTTTATTTCATTTCTAACATACAAGCAGATAAAATTTATTCTTAACTTGTAAACTGGCGAAACTTCATTTTATTTCTAACATATAAACAGATAGAACTTTATTCTCAACATACATACTATTGAAACTTTATTCTTAACTTTTAAACTGGTGAAACTTTATTTCATTTCTGACATGCAAGCAGATAAAACTTTATTCTTAACTTGTAAACTGGTGAACCTTCATTTTTATTTCTAACATACAAACAGATAGAACTTTATTCTTAACATATACACTATTGAAACTTTATTTTTAACGTGTTAACTATTGAAACTTTATTTTTAACTTGTAAACGGTTGAAACTTTGTTTTAATTCTAACCTACCAATAGATACAACTTTATTCTTAACATATACACTATTGAAACTTTATTCTTAACTTTTAAACTGGTGAAACTCTATTTCATTTCTGACATACAAGCAGATAAAACTTTATTCTAAACTTGTAAACTGGTGTACCTTCATTCTTATTTCTAACATATAAACAGATAGAGCTTTATTCTTAACGTACACACAGTTGAAACTTTATTTTTAACTTGTAAACGGCTGAAACTTTATTTCTAACGCACAAAGCGCTTAAACTTTATTTCCATCATATACACTATTGAAACTTTATTTTCATCTGAAACTTTATTTTTAACTTGTTAACGGTTGAAACATTGTTTTATTTCTAACATACAAACAGATAAAACTTTATTCTTAACATACACACTATTGAAACTTTATTTTTTAACTTGTAAACTGGTGAAACTTTGTTTTAATTCTAACATACAAGCAGATAAAACTTTATTCTTAACTTGTAAACTGGTGAAACTTCATTTTATTTCTAACATACGAGCTGATAAAACTTTATTCTTAACTTGTAAACTGGCGAAGCTTCATTTTATTTCCAACATACAAACAGATAAAACTTCATTCTTAACATACGCACTATTGAAACATTAGTTTTAACTTCAAAACTATTGAAACTTTATTTTTAACTTGTTAGCGGTTGAAACTTTGTTTTATTTCTAACATACAAACAGATAAAACTTTATTTTTAACTTGTAAACTCATGAACCTTCATTTTATTTCTAACATACAAACAGATAAAACTTTATTCTTAAGATACACACTATTGAAACTTTATTTCTAACGTACACACTATTGAAACTTTATTTTTTTAATTGTAAACTGGTGAAACTTTATTTCATTTCTAACATACAAGCAGATAAAATTTATTCTTAACTTGTAATTTGGCGAAACTTCATTTTATTTCTAACATATAAACAGATAGAACTTTATTCTCAACATACATACTATTGAAACTTTATTCTTAACTTTTAAACTGGTGAAACTTTATTTCATTTCTGACATGCAAGCAGATAAAACTTTATTCTTAACTTGTAAACTGGTGAACCTTCATTTTTATTTCTAACATACAAATAGATAGAACTTTATTCTTAACATATACACTATTGAAACTTTATTTTTAACGTGTTAACTATTGAAACTTTATTTTTAACTTGTAAACGGTTGAAACTTTGTTTTAATTCTAACCTACAAATAGATACAACTTTATTCTTAACATATACACTATTGAAACTTTATTCTTAACTTTTAAACTGGTGAAACTTTATTTCATTTCTGACATACAAGCAGATAAAACTTTATTCTTAACTTGTAAACTGGTGAACCTTCATTCTTATTTCTAACATATAAACAGATAGAGCTTTATTCTTAACGTACACACTGTTGAAACTTTATTTTTAACTTGTAAACGGCTGAAACTTTATTTCTAACGCACAAAGCGCTTAAACTTTATTTCCATCATATACACTATTGAAACTTTATTTTCATCTGAAACTTTATTTTTAACTTGTTAACGGTTGAAACATTGTTTTATTTCTAACATACAAACAGATAAAACTTTATTATTAGCTTGTAAACTGATGAACCTTCATTTTATTTCTAACATACAAACAGATAAAACTTTATTCTTAACATACACACTATTGAAACTTTATTTTTTAACTTGTAAACTGGTGAAACTTTGTTTTAATTCTAACATACAAGCAGATAAAACTTTATTCTTAACTTGTAAACTGGTGAAACTTCATTTTATTTCTAACATACGAGCTGATAAAACTTTATTCTTAACTTGTAAACTGGCGAAGCTTCATTTTATTTCCAACATACAAACAGATAAAACTTCATTCTTAACATACGCACTATTGAAACATTAGTTTTAACTTCAAAACTATTGAAACTTTATTTTTAACTTGTTAGCGGTTGAAACTTTGTTTTATTTCTAACATACAAACAGATAAAACTTTATTTTTAACTTGTAAACTCATGAACCTTCATTTTATTTCTAACATACAAACAGATAAAACTTTATTCTTAACATACACACTATTGAAACTTTATTTCTAACGTACACACTATTGAAACTTTATTTTTTTACTTGTAAACTGGTGAAACTTTATTTCATTTCTAACATACAAGCAGATAAAATTTATTCTTAACTTGTAAACTGGCGAAACTTCATTTTATTTCTAACATATAAACAGATAGAACTTTATTCTCAACATACATACTATTGAAACTTTATTCTTAACTTTTAAACTGGTGAAACTTTATTTCATTTCTGACATGCAAGCAGATAAAACTTTATTCTTAACTTGTAAACTGGTGAACCTTCATTTTTATTTCTAACATACAAAGAGATAGAACTTTATTCTTAACATATACACTATTGAAACTTTATTTTTAACGTGTTAACTATTGAAACTTTATTTTTAACTTGTAAACGGTTGAAACTTTGTTTTAATTCTAACCTACAAATAGATACAACTTTATTCTTAACATATACACTATTGAAACTTTATTCTTAACTTTTAAACTGGTGAAACTTTATTTCATTTCTGACATACAAGCAGATAAAACTTTATTCTTAACTTGTAAACTGGTGAACCTTCATTCTTATTTCTAACATATAAACAGATAGAGCTTTATTCTTAACGTACACACTGTTGAAACTTTATTTTTAACTTGCAAACGGCTGAAACTTTATTTCTAACGCACAAAGCGCTTAAACTTTATTTCCATCATATACACTATTGAAACTTTATTTTCATCTGAAACTTTATTTTTAACTTGTTAACGGTTGAAACATTGTTTTATTTCTAACATACAAACAGATAAAACTTTATTATTAGCTTGTAAACTGATGAACCTTCATTTTATTTCTAACATACAAACAGATAAAACTTTATTCTTAACATACACACTATTGAAACTTTATTTTTTAACTTGTAAACTGGTGAAACTTTGTTTTAATTCTAACATACAAGCAGATAAAACTTTATTCTTAACTTGTAAACTGGTGAAACTTCATTTTATTTCTAACATACGAGCTGATAAAACTTTATTCTTAACTTGTAAACTGGCGAAGCTTCATTTTATTTCCAACATACAAACAGATAAAACTTCATTCTTAACATACGCACTATTGAAACATTAGTTTTAACTTCAAAACTATTGAAACTTTATTTTTAACTTGTTAGCGGTTGAAACTTTGTTTTATTTCTAACATACAAACAGATAAAACTTTATTTTTAACTTGTAAACTGATGAGCCTTCATTTTATTTCTAACATACAATTAGATAAAACTTTATTCTTAACATACACGCTATTGAAACTTTATTTCTAACGTACACACAATTGAAACTTTATTTTTTGACTTGTAAACTGGTGAAACTTTGTTTTAATTCTAACATACAAGCAGATAAAAATTTATTCTTAACTTGTAAACTGGTGAACCTTCATTTTATTTCTAACATATAGACAGATAGAACTTTATTCTTAACATACACACTATTGAAACTTTATTTTTAACTTGTAAACGGCTGAAACTTTATTTCTAACGCGCAAAGCGCTTAAACTTTATTTCCATCATACACACTATTGAAACTTTATTTTAATCTGAAACTTTATTTTTAACTTGTTAACGGTTGAAACTTTGTTTTATTTCTAGCATACAAACAGATAAAACTTTATTCTTAACATACACACTATTGAAACTTTATTTCTAACGTACACACTATTGAAACTTTATTTTTTAACTTGTAAACTGGTGAAACTTTATTTCATTTCTAACATACAAGCAGATAAAATTTATTCTTAACTTGTAAACTGGCGAAACTTCATTTTATTTCTAACATATAAACAGATAGAACTTTATTCTCAACATACATACTATTGAAACTTTATTCTTAACTTTTAAACTGGTGAAACTTTATTTCATTTCTGACATGCAAGCAGATAAAACTTTATTCTTAACTTGTAAACTGGTGAACCTTCATTTTTATTTCTAACATACAAACAGATAGAACTTTATTCTTAACATATACACTATTGAAACTTTATTTTTAACGTGTTAACTATTGAAACTTTATTTTTAACTTGTAAACGGTTGAAACTTTGTTTTAATTCTAACCTACAAATAGATACAACTTTATTCTTAACATATACACTATTGAAACTTTATTCTTAACTTTTAAACTGGTGAAACTTTATTTCATTTCTGACATACAAGCAGATAAAACTTTATTCTTAACTTGTAAACTGGTGAACCTTCATTCTTATTTCTAACATATAAACAGATAGAGCTTTATTCTTAACGTACACACTGTTGAAACTTTATTTTTAACTTGCAAACGGCTGAAACTTTATTTCTAACGCACAAAGCGCTTAAACTTTATTTCCATCATATACACTATTGAAACTTTATTTTCATCTGAAACTTTATTTTTAACTTGTTAACGGTTGAAACATTGTTTTATTTCTAACATACAAACAGATAAAACTTTATTATTAGCTTGTAAACTGATGAACTTTCATTTTATTTCTAACATACAAACAGATAAAACTTTATTCTTAACATACACACTATTGAAACTTTATTTTTTAACTTGTAAACTGGTGAAACTTTGTTTTAATTCTAACAACCAAGCAGATAAAACTTTATTCTTAACTTGTAAACTGGTGAAACTTCATTTTATTTCTAACATACAAACAGATAAAACTTTATTCTTAACATACGCACTATTGAAACATTAGTTTTAACTTGCAAACAATTGAAACTTTATTTTTAACTTGTAAACTGGTGAAACTTTATTTCATTTCTAACATACAAGCAGATAAAACTTTATTCTTAACTTGTAAACTGGTGGAACTTCATTTTATTTCTAACATACAAACAGATAAAACTTTATTCTTAACTTGTAAACTGGTGGAACTTCATTTTATTTCTAACATACAAACAGATAAAACTTTATTTTTAACATACGCACTATTGAAACATTAGTTTTAACATACACACTATTGAAACTTTATTCTTAACTTTTAAACTGGTGAAACTTTATTTCATTTCTGACATGCAAGCAGATAAAACTTTATTCTTAACTTGTAAACTAGTAAATCCTACAATCTCATTTACAAACAGATAAAACTTTATTTCTAACGTACACACTGTTGAAACTTTATTTTTAATCGACAAACTGTTGAAACTTTATTCTATTTCTAACACACAAACAGCTTAAACTTTATTTTTAACATAAACACTATTGAAACTTTATTTTGTAATCTGTAAATTATTGAAACTATATCTTTCATTTACAAATAGTAGAACGCTTAGTCTAACTTGCAAACTAGTAAATCCTACAATCTCATTTTACAAACAGATAAACCTTTATTTCTAACGTACACACTGTTGAAACTATATCTTTCATTTACAAATAATAGAACGCTTAGTCTAACTTGCAAACTAGTAAATCTTATTCGTCATCGAATCTAACTGTTTAAATCTTCATCATGGAAATCAATGTTCCACAGTCGTTTGAGAAAGACATGATCGCCCTTTATCTTACCCATTCATTGCATGAAAACAACAACTCTTCTCATAGTAACATTTATTGAATCACTATAACAAGCATGCATTATAAATCAATGGTTTGAAAGAGATAAAATAGATACAGCTGGTAACTATCATACAGCGAGCAATGATAACCATACAGGACTTTGGCAGTGTTGAGGTAAGGAGGAAAGAAGCATTGGTTATGAACGTAGCTACTACAATGAACAGACAAAATAGGAACACATAAATCCTTAAAACGTTTCGTGACTTCATGATAATGTTGATTCACTCTACTATCCCAAGGCGGGAGCAAAATATCATCAATGATTAGATTGGGAAATACTTTCCTCTCCTTACCAGGATTATTACAAAAGATGCGTATAACATTGAAAGCAGCTAACCATCGTTTAAAGTCAATAAGAAGAGTACTCTCACAAGAAAAGCCATAGTCTTGCAAATATTTCAGATTAAGTCCATGAATGTGTTTTCTCGCCCATTGATCAACATTGGGATCACAGTTGGCATGTTGATGATAGACACTAACAATCTGATATGTCCAATTGTTCATAGCAATAGCACTGAGCTCCTGTACAGGTTCACCCTCACAATCCATAAAAATGATGATAGAAGTCTAAAACGGAAATTTACTCATCTAAGGAAGCGTTCTATAACATATTGCAAAATGAAGAATTACATCGATGCTTTTCACGACAAAATACGCAAATGATATGATGGCAACGAAGAAGTAAAATGTATCTAATAAGACCACGTCTACGACACTCAAAGCACATAAGCGAATTGTCATAGGGTAGAGTTAGGAAAGGACTAGTAATTCTCCTTCTTTGATTTGCGTTTGGAGGTAGCATTCTTCTCCGACTTGCGCTTCGTACCACCCCCGTTAAGGAAGTCAATAATGTCATCTACGTTAGGTGGCTTTGGAATATATAGGATGGATTCAGTGTATATCGAGAGAGAGGCTATTTTGTTATCCTTGTGCTGACCATAATATAGCCCATTCACTTTGAAAATGATATCCCAAAGAGAGAATGTGCGTCCATCACTTGTATGATTCAACGATGGAATGATTCTCACTGTGGAAGGCTTGATTCTCATTAGACAACAATCCTCATTGGAGAATAGAATACATTTAGTAAAGCTGGCACGCTAACGAGTGTGACTGCAGAAACATTTCTTCAACGTTCGCTACGTTTCACAACAACCTGTCAAAGATTTCTTACAAACTTATTTCAACATTTGCATTTAAGCGAACATCTGCTTCACATATTCTACACGAACGGTTAACGCATGTAATATAAAACCCTAAATCCAACCGTACAGGAGCCTAGCCTTGGATTATGAACTTTACAATCCATGCGATTCAATGTCATGGGACTAGCTCTCATACACTGAACGTGTGTGACAACATCTGGTTTTATAAAACATTCAACGCTGACTATAAGACCTTGTGTGAAACAATCTACACAGCGCAGTAAAACTTTCTAGCGCTGTGATGAACACTGTTTTCATATAACATTCTAAACTCGCAGTCTTACTGCAGTAGAAAACTGCTTTTACTAAGCCTGATGAAGCTAATCTAACAGTCATGAAGTTTGAATTTCTAATAGGGAAACATTTGGCAACTGTCTCCAATAAAACTTTCTAACACTGTGAAAGTAAGTTACAAGACAATCTACACTGTGCAGTAAATAAAACCTTCTAAAACTTTCTAGTGCTGTGATGAGTTCGGTCAGTCATATAACGTCAATGATCAAACTTTATTTTCACAAACGTGCGTTGCGGTAAATTATTTGACTACACTAACGCTTACATTTCATGACATGTGTGTTTCATAAAACGTCATGATCAAACTTTTCTAACTATACATCAACCTGTGTTGCAGTAAAACTTTTACAAACAATGATACACTTTCTAACGACACTCACGAATACAACTTCGATGATCAGACTTTACTTTCTCAAACGGGTGTCACAGTAAAATTATTTGACTACACTAACTTTGCAAACCATGATGCACTTTCTGACTAGACTTACAAATAAAACGTTGATGATCAAACTTTCTAACTGTACATCAACCTGTGTTGCAGTAAAACTTTTACAAACCATGATACACTTTCTAACGACACTCACGAATAGTGATGGAGATCGCCAGCACCAAATTCCTCCACCAATTATGGGAATGGTACACCCCTAACTCCCAGCCACGAACTATAGCGGAGTGGGAGTATATCGACAAAGTGAGGCTCGCGGTAGAAGAACGATTGAAGCAAGTGAACTGTTTTTGTAATCTATGTGAAGCCAGACTCTGGGACGATATTGACGATGAAGACCTTTTGAAATACATGCCATAATAAATTTTTATTTCATATTATCTTTGCTTTCATACTGACTTACTTGAATGGGGCTTCAGTGGATGATTTAACCATGTATACTTTTTCATTTGGAAATAGTAGCACACTTAGTTTAACTTGCAATTCTTATAACATTTCATATGGATGATAATGGTAGATGAAATAGTGTTAGATAAAATTAAGATAGCTTACACTTCTGATACAGGGATAGCAATCGACTGCGATCCATGTGTAAAGAGCTTGTTAGACTACGGAAGAGAGAAGTGTGTTATGTTGCGTGTGACGCGTGAGTGTCCTCCCATTTCATTCCATTCATCCATTCATCTCATTGATAGAGACAGGTAGAACTCATGGTTCTCATAACGTATGCAATGGATAGTTTTAGGCAACCTTCGACAGTTGGCTAAATGTCGCCCTGGCGCGAATGCATACTACGTTGAGACAGAGGCAATCACTTGCAAACATGACGCAGAGAGGTTTAACAAGATTAACCATTGCCGAATGTCCCTTGCGGTATACATAGCTACGGGTTTCACCGCCGCCCTTTACAGGAACGCCCGTCGAAAGGAAGTATTACACCGAACTTCATTTGCAACGTTCAAGTTGACTGATAGCAGATTCAACTTAATGATAGTATTCGCCAGTCCGAAGACTGCCCAGGGCAAACCGCGTGGAGGTTCTATCATGTCTTGCCCCATGGTGGCCCTTAAGAGAGCCGGTGGTTCGTTCTCGGGAGTAACGTCATCTTACACCCTACCAATTCTACTGAGAGAGTCTTTGACTCTCTCTTTGGTAGCACTGTCGACTTCCACACTAACTGGTACATGGCTAAAAAGTGGAATGTAGCGCCATTCCGTTGGATTGACAGCAGTTGCTGTCATCGGATTGCCAATCCGAGCAAGATTATTAAAAACTCTGTCTTGCTCCTCTGGCCTGACAAACTCCTCAAATAAATTTCGCGGCCTTAACTGCGGTCCGCGAGGAGAGCTGACTTGACTGTTCGGCGTCTGCATGATTGAAATGAAATGAAATGAGAGGCAGTGGTTTATATACCCTCTAACGCGACGCAACGTTCAAGTTGACTGATAGCAGATTCAACTTAATGATAGTATTCGCCAGTCTAAAGACTGCCCAGTGCGAACCGCGTGGAGGCTCTATCATGTCTTGCCCCATAGTGGACGATTATACGGTAGTGTGTTAGTAGATTTCAATCATTGAAAAGGGAAGATGAGAATCATTTCATTTGTCTCATCAACGTTTATCATTGAAGGGACATCTAATGAATTACATTTCACTCTACTCCATATCATAAAGACTAACCTTTGTCGAATGGCTGAAGTACTCTGACCTGGTGAGAGAAAGCGTCACGTTGAGTATGAAGTCGAACGCCCAACATGAGCAACGGCTCAGAGGTTTCGGTCTAACAAACGACGAACAACCCGTGCAACACAATCCCTCTACGGCAGTATCCGCCGTCCCGAAGGAACGCTCGAGCAAAGGAGGTATTACAGCGATGATGTGCTTTATGAGCAGAGGTGAATCTCTTGATAGCAAGAGACTATTCAACTAGATAGCAAGTCAAAAATAACCTGATAGCAGGACAAATGTATAGTCAGTAATTTACACTTAGTGAGGAATGATAGATTTGAGTGTAGTGAGTGGCACTCGATCCCGTCGACAGCCCGAAGGCCTTGTACTGATCACTAGGGAAGTGAGAGATCTTCCCCGATACCCGCTATTTACAGCTGAAGACATCATTGTCACTGCCCCGAAGTGGTAACAGCAACGTCGAGTCAAAGGTAGTGAACAGTAGCTGGGATCTAACCCCTCAAAGCTGCCTTAGACTTAGTTAAATTTGAAATCTGATAGCAGATTTGAACTCAGCATACTTGAAAACCTTGAGGAAACATCCCAAGTTATTGCTTTGATCAGCTTGATAGCAAGCCGTAGAGAGCTTGATTCATCAGCGTTTTGCAATGGAGATGTTTAGAGGCCACCCATGACAAGATAGCTAAGACTCAACCGATTGGCGTTCAAAGTGCTACGTTGAGAGCTGTGTCAAATGCCCAACATGAGACATGAGTTGTCCCAGCGGTTACGGTCTCAAATATGACACATTACCTTGCCACACTTATCACTACGGCATCGTCCGCCGTCCCGAAGGAACACCCTGTCAGTGGAATATTACAGCAAAACTCTCCGTGTCTTGCTCGCTTTCAGTGAAAAGCCGCTTATACCATGAGAAGACTGGCTCAGACATGAAAACCTGTAGAGTTGGTAAGAGGTGGACAGACTTTTAGCAGCTTGATAGCAAGCCGCAGAGAGCTTGATTCACCAGCGTTTTGCAATGGAGATGTTTAGAGGCCACCCATGACAAGATCGCTAAGACTCAACCGATTGGCGTTCAAAGTGCTACGTTGAGAGCTGTGTCAAATGCCCAACATGAGACATGAGTTGTCCCAGCGGTTACGGTCTCAAATATGACACATTCCCTTGCCACACTTATCACTACGGCATCGTCCGCCGTCCCGAAGGAACACCCTGTCAGTGGAATATTACAGCAAAACTCTCCGTGTCTTGCTCGCTTTCAGTGAAAAGCCGCTTATACCATGAGAAGACTGGCTCAGACATCATTAAAAATGCTTTCATTGACTTCAGCAGGGTCGAAAACCCCAGAAAACCTCCAAAACTAGTGAATTTAAATTTTTCAACTTTTTAGCACTACTTATGAAATTTTATAAGTAGTCCATCACTTAGGGCAGGTCAATAGCGACCGAACCTTTTTTGAATCAAGTCAAACGGACTTGTAGAAGCAAAGTTACAAGCCTTTAAAGTTTTGGAGTCTTTTATGGCCTGGAGACGAAGGCCATCTCCTGGCGAACCTCTAAGTCTGACGCCTTAGCCTCAGCAATGAAATTTTCTAAGTCGGTTTCTTACAGAAACTCGGAATTTGGAATGTCCGAAGCTATCATCGGAGCTCAGAGAGACGACCTACCTCTGACGATCGTTCTCCTCTAAATGACAAGTCTCTCTCGGTTCCCAGCTTATATAGTGTGTGGCGATCAGCTGATGACGTAACACCCATCATCCAAACACTAAAAAACCCGTCTATCTCCGGTTCTAGTGCTCCGATTGAGCTGGAAATACACCATTTCCATGTAGAATTTGACGCTGAATCCGAATCTGGCCTCCGTTTTCCCATCCGATGCTTCGTTTTGGCTCTACAGTAGGCAGCCATCGCAAAAATTCTAACTCTTGTCGTTTTTCCGAAAAATGTTGAAAATTTTTGTCGCCGATTGACTTGAAACTCTCCGATTGACATGAAACTCATCATACAGATAAAGAATTTCACGCTGATTCCAAATCTGAAATCCGTTTTCCCATCCGATGCTTCGTTTTGAAGCTAGAGCCCAAAACGTCCCAAATTCTAACTCTGTCGTTTTTCACCAATGTCCCAAAATCTTAAATGGTGTCTCACATCTAAACGAAGACAGATAGGAACAAGCCGATTCTTTCACTGAATTTGTCTCACTCTTAGCTTTCAAACGAGCTATGGCACGACAAAATCCGTCCACTGGAAGCCAAAATCGAAGCAAGCTGTCCAGACGGGGGGGGACGTCAGCAAAATTTTTTCTCTCCGATGGCGTTTAAATTCATCATACGGATGCAGAATTTCACGCTGAATCCGAATCTGGCCTCCGTTTTCCCATCCGATGCTTCGTTTGGGCGCTACACACCAAAACGTCCCAAATTCTAACTCTGTCGTTTTTTCGAAAAATGTTGAAAATTTTTTGTCGCCGATTGACTTGAAACTCACCATACAGATAGAGAATTTCACGCTGATTCCAAATCTGAAATCCGTTTTCCAATCCGATGCTTCGTTTTGAAGCTAGAGCCCAAAACGTCCCAAATTCTAACTCTGTCGTTTTTCACCAATGTCCCAAAATCTTAAATGGTGTCTCACATCTAAACGAAGACAGATAGGAACAAGCCGATTCTTTCACTGAATTTGTCTCACTCTTAGCTTTCAAACGAGCTATGGCACGACAAAATCCGTCCACTGGAAGCCAAAATCGAAGCAAGCTGTCCAGAGGGGGGCGACGTCAGCAAAATTTTTTCTCTCCGATGGCATTTAAATTCACCATACGGATGCAGAATTTCACGCTGAATCCGAATCTGGCCTCCGTTTTCCCATCCGAGCACTCCTTCCACTCGAAACAGCCCATTTTACAACCCAACATTCAGCAGATTGCACGAAAAACATCACACACTATAGCCTCAAGACTAATCCTGGCGGCCGCCCAAGTCCACCACGACACTCTGTCATTCCAGAGGGGGGGGGAGTCAGCGAACAGTTTGCGAACCAACCTGGCCGGCACACCACGACAGACTACAACCTCTGTCGTTCCAGAGGGGGGGGGACGTCAGCGATGGCGGCCATCTTGCGCTATCTGGTGTTCGCCGTTTTCTTACTACTGCAAATTAACTAAACTTGAGTTTGAAAGTCACTCAGTTATCAGATCATGATAAGACTAATAAACTCTCAATGCCTGCAAAATTGCGATTTTCATGACACCAAACTCGACCAATTCAATTAAAACATTTTAGCAGCTACATTTCATTCAATTTCAATTACAAATAGGACTGCGTAATTGCAAATCTAGGCCTATAGACTACTGCACAGTAAATAGTAATTGTCTTGTAATTAATTACATTTTTTGAGTAGTTGGAACAATCTGATATATGCCTACTTGTAATAACGAATTCGAGATCTCGGTATTTGGAAAATGTTGATCCGAGATCTCGAGATTGAGAGGCCAGATCGAAAAATTCACTTTGTTGATTAAACGTTCTTTAGCATTTACAAGGTTCCTTTGAGCTGCCTTTTAAATGACTGATCACTGCATGTTAGCTGTGTTGAACATGAACAATTACTCAAAGTCAATACATGTGTCAACTGAACGCTACATTTAGATAATTATTTCCTTCCTTGAGAAGGTCATGATCATCATTTTCAGACATTCATGAATTGATTTTCGTAAGTGATTTTTCGAGAATGTATATATAGGCCTAATTAAAGCATGTTGATAACTAAATAATATTTGTATATGCAAATGTGAGCCAAATTACGAATATACAGCAGACAAATATTCCGGCACTGACATACAGAATTTGATAGATAAAAAGAACAGATGGTCCGCCTTATGAAAGGTAGAGAATCATGGTCTCAAGAGCACCAACTTCTCATCATATCTGTAGGAATTCATAGAGCTTTTGCATCGATACTGACTAAGCATGTTTTGCGTAGAAGACTGCACATGTAGGCTATAGTGAATTCAATCCATTTTTAGACGTTCAAGATCTCGGGATTACAGTATTATCTCAATCAGATTCGAGATTAAGCTTTTTTGATACACACATAACAAATGAAAAATCCTGTAACATTTGAATTGCTTGTTGGAGCATTTGGTCACCTGTCGACACCAAATGCAAACCCATACCCACTTTTTAGGTACCACATGAAAGGTAATTCAACAGTTAAAGGAATTTAACTATTTTTTTAATATATAATTTAGTTATAATTTATTAGTTAATTAGTTATATATTTTAGTTATAATTTATTTTTGATTAAGCCACGTCATATTTTCACGATCATCTGAAAGAATGAATGTTCCTGAAAATGCACAATGTTGGATGACTGTGCCTTTGAACTGCCTTCTAAATGACCTTAACTGTTGATATCAGTCATCTATGAATAGCTGCATTGATCATAGATATCGAACAGTTTTTCCAAGTCAATAAATATGTCACCTCGGCGTTGTGTTTAAATATTTCCATTGGAAGGCTTGTAATATGCTCTTCATATTATATATTCTACCAATCATTTGATCATCATTTTCTGACACTAATTGATTTTTATAACTTGTGTGATTTTTTTTCGAGACCTTACATTACAGAAGATGGCGACTGAAATGCCACGCGTTTGCCACATCACATATTGAGAACTTTTCTCACCTCTTTTACTGACCATCCTTTATTAAAAGAAAGTTATCATGTACATGTAATTAACAGATGCTGTGATGAATAAATAACATTTATATGCAGTGTGTGCGCCAAATATTCAGACAAATATTTCAGCATTGACAGAGAGAAATTAACTTGACATGTAAAAAGAGCAGATGGTGCAGTGAAAGATGATGAATCATGGCCTCAGCACTGCCGGCTTTATGCTGTGCAAGGCCCACCCCTCACCATAAAATTTTGACTACATTTTTCAATTACAACTGCTTCACGTGGGATTCGTGAAGCTGGATACTAAGCTTAGCCTTATAATTGGCATCAGAATATGTTACTATGCTCCCGGTTGCTGACTCGGGTAATGCTAAGTTGCAAGGATTACTACAAATAGATACTTCTATGCATAAATACATATAGGCCTAATTATGAACCTATTTGTAGAAGTCCTTCCTAGCTATTGGCTAATCATAACTCGCCATAATGAACCTCGTACCATATTTCGAAACCGATTGCATCGGTGAAATCAAAGTAGGTGAAATCATGTCTTAATTTGATGATAATGTATACAATGCCATTTTGGAATTATTGGAATTGCTGTAGCCTAGACCATACATATTATGATGCATCTATAAAAACGGAAAAATTCACTCAAAAATAGGTTACAAATTCATAAAATATATTTCAATCATTTCACAATTGAATTTTCTGAGCTTTCATTGTGGCAAAGTCATTCATCCGGGTTTCTAGATCAAGTTCATTACATATTTCATATTCTATTGGCATGAGAGCGAGGTAGTTTTTAGTCTTTCTTCGAGCATTTGTTCGATTTATTCATGGCATTCAATAATTCAAACCACACGATCATCGAGAGAATGTATTCCCAAGAAGACACTTCGTCAAAGAGTGAGCTTGCTTCACTAGTTGTACTGTTATGTGTAATCTTGCCTCTTTTATAGAATTTTTCTTTAATTCTTTTAGAGTTTTTCGCATCTTTTTCAGTTCATACGTGAATGGCTTAACAAAATTCACATTTGCCTCCCATTGCGTAATACAGCAGTTTTCAGATCGATAGATATGTTTTCAACCAAAGTATCCCATCGGACTGGTGAAGAAGAAAAGAGCACATCGCTTCTCTCATGGCTTCCTGATGACGATGTGATTATTCTTTCCTACGACGAGATAAATGATTTTGTTGAGAAACTGCGAAAATATTGGCTGACTTTACAACCTCAACATATTTAGCAATATGATTAACGAGTTAGGTGGTAGCTTTCCCGGTATGATCTCGTCATAGCGGTCGTAGCATAACGCCTTCAATTGTCTATCTTACTGTTGTGATGTGCAGGTTTCATTGGCCATACCCGAGTAAGTCAGCTCAACAACGTTTCATTTAATTTATAGCTGTAATTTCAGGTCAGTAGTAGAAAATTTCAGTTTAATAGCAGCAATTTTAATGGATGATGGCCACAAATATTGCTGCTTTTTCACTGAAAATTTCTACTATTCTTTTTCGATTACCTTGATAATCATCTGCAGTTGCTAACTGGATTTGCCGTTATTGTTGTGATAAATATCATTGGCCTATGAAACTATGGATCTAAATTGAAAGTTGTGTAAAGATTAAAGGATGCCTTAGAAATTTTAATCAGAAATACCGAAATATTTCTGATTTACAAATTTATGAGGTCATCCTTTAACCGCATTAAAGAAAATTATTGACTATCTATGTGATGAAGTAAATTTGAACAAGGTCAGATTGACTACTGTGGACAGATGTCTTGATTTCTCTTCCAATAAATGGTGTAGCAACTCTCCCCTGGCTCATAACACACTCACGATGATAATCACGAGAAGACGGGAATTTCACCAACCCTAGTGGGCGTCGGACGAGTGCTGCCCGAATAACGGGTGACAGACAGTTAGCCAAGAAAAGTAATCGGTCATCGATCTGATTGTGTCGTGTGCAGGAGCACAAAATACTGAAGAGAATGAGAACTAATGAGAACTGCTTGCCATGACTGAATGCAGATATAGATGAGAGAGAGAGTGAATGTGGTAAGTTGGCCATGTGTAAGTCCATTTTTATTCAGAGTTGGGCTAAAATCACAATTTTTTGAAAAAATTAGTGTGAATATTAATTGTTATCATTAGCCTACACATCCTATAATTATTGCATGAAATTAGACTTGATTTTACTGCTAAATTCCATAAAATTTTCCATGTATCGGTATGCGATTCTTTTGGATGACCATATGATTCCGAATTACAGTATAAATGCAGAAGTTTTACAAAAAGGTTATAGAATAGCGGAAAACACGCACTTCAAAACTGCACTCCTATCGGAAATCGACACCGGTTCTTGGTTTGCGAAAGTTGTCAGTTTGTAGTCCTTGTTGCCGAATTCTGATCTTACAAGAGCACGTGGAAGAAGTCTACACTTCTTACCATGTCTGTGCGGTTCTCTCAATCCCAGTATTGAAAACTTGTTTTGGTGGAACACGAGGCATCCAAGGTTTTGCTGTATATGTAGCAGGTGCTTATGTAAAATTTCAGAATAGCTGGAATTTAAAATCGTCTATCTTCTCATTCATTACCTCTCTATGTTCGGTAGAAAAATATTCTTGGAAATCTTCTCGAAAAGACTAGTGCTTAAAGTGTAAATATTGTATATATATATAATTCTAATGTACCGTAATAATGTATATATTCAGATAATGTGTATTACATTCATGTATTAGTTATAAATTGAAATGTTTAATTTTTGGAATATTAAAATTTGATCAAAATCTTCATCATTAACATATTTTGACATTGCGCGCGCTTATCTTAAATAACTAAGTGATAAAAAATACTGTAGCTTATCATCGATTTGGTGCGTCTGAGTGCGTCAGATGGTTCGATTCCATCATTCTCTCGGCTCTAGAGCTGTCTTCAGAGAATTTGGAAGGGCGCTATGCTTGGATGCATAAATAATAATAGCATATAGATATCTCGTCAGAAAACTGGTCACATAAACTCGCCATTACTCGTCTCAAAAGTAATGCCTAGAGACGACTCGTTCATGGACATTTTACATCAGCTGAGATGTCCTTTTTTGTGACGAGCTGAGCTGTCTTCAATCGTGATAAGTCGTCGTCTCAATGCTGCAGGGGTATAGTCTCACATATTCTAGAAAAATAAGTACTTATGTATAAAAATGTATGAAAGGCCGATCTTTTATTCGTTTCTTAAAACTCTGCATTCTACAGAATGCAAATTCCATTTAAAAATATACACTACAGCTAAACTTTTCGGTATTAAAGTCAATCGCATGCATGAAAATGAAAGGCTACAAGCACTAGAAAGAAGAGAAATTCTGTTAATTAGTGTGTATATTTCCTTTCATGATTCCTCACGACCATCATGCTACTAAAAATATTTGTAGAAGTAGTCAAAAGACGTAATATCACGCGAGATATTTCAAGTGTCACTTTGCCGTCAGTTGGCTAGCAAATGGTCAGTCAAATGGCTGTACATTAACTGAAATCGGTCAACTAGTGTAGGCAGCATTTTCTAAGATACTCCTTATTTTTCTTCAGAAATGCCACGAACTTACAGAAGAACAATAAATCGTGCAGAGTGTACCTCAGGGCAAATGCAGGAAGCGATCGAGGCGATCAATCACGGGGCGTCATACAGACAAGTCGCTGCAACACATGGTGTTCCTAAACCGCCTTTAGAGCGACACGTGAAGGGCCGAATGAGTAAACAACCTGCGGGGAAAGGGCTCAGTCGATCTACCACACTTGGTGCGGAGAATGTCAATGAGGAAGCCCCAGCTGAAGATGCCCGCAGCCACATCCAGCCTACGTCAAGCCTTCTTGAGGAAGCCCCAGCTGAAGATGCCCGCAGCCACGTCCAGCCTACGTCAAGCCTTCTTGAGGAAGCCCCAGCTGAAGATGCCCGCAGCCACGTCCAGCCTACGTCAAGCCTTCTTGAGGAAGCCCCAGCTGAAGATGCCCGCAGCCACGTCCAGCCTACGTCAAGCCTTCTTGAGGAAGCCCCAGCTGAAGATGCCCGCAGCCACATCCAGCCTACGTCAAGCCTTCTTGAGGAAGCCCCAGCTGAAGATGAAGATGAACTGTCATTTGAAAACCTATTGCCATTACCAAAACAAGAGAAGAGAGAGAAATCGAACGCCGGTATTTTGAAAGTGGGTCTAAACATCTAACATCTTCAGTCTATAGCCCACAACATCACGGAGCGCCCGAAGCAGTGTTGAGAAGAAGCCGGTCAAAAGAAGAAGAAGTGCCAAAGAAATTACGATGATCCTGCGAATTTTTGCGGAGATTGTGATGACACTTACTATGACAACGTAGATTTGGATGCAGAAGAATGGATCCAGTGCCAATTGTGCGACGTTTGATATAATGAAATATGTGCGGGGGTTTACGGACGAGACACAAGTTCTTTTGTTTGTCGGGGTTGTTTGTAGCAGTTCTTTGCAGGGTGAGCACTTCAGAGCACTTATTTTTTAGTCTTTTTACCTACATAGATCAACTGGAATGATGAAAATAGTTTTTACTTTAAATTTAATTTTGGATGCCGGTACCGATAGCCTTCCGTAGTCTTCTTACTAAATACCGCCATTAGTAGCCTACAAGTAAGCTTGCTTGCTAATAATCACCGAAAAGGGTTATTAGCACGATTCAATCTAAATTCGATTTGATTATTTCAAAAAAATTGATACCTTTTCTATTCTAGCAAGTAGAGGCTTCAATTTTGGGGAATTATTGAACACGTAAAGAGCCACCCCGTTAGATCGTCCACCCGCGTAACGAGTTCGTAACGAAGCTGGGTAGCGGGAAAACTTCGTGAAGCATGAAATGACTTGAGACGCATTCTGTGCTCACTAGGGCTACTTCCTTCGATAGCAGGTTGATACTGAAGTGCTTTTAGATCATTTAAAAAAAAAAGGTCGGAGTTTTAATGGGATAACGGTGGTCGCCGGAAGATATATGTATTGAGTTCGGGCAACCGGCTATTACTGTACACACGACGCATTCCCGTCCACGTAAAATTGTTTGTTATTATTTGAATACCAACTGAAAACTTTGAGAAAATATGCATTTCTCTCCACAATTTGTACATTTTGAAGAATATACTGAAAGTGGTAATTTGATTAGCCGTGGCTTGTACCCATTGTCGCTGCTAAATGATTGAAATGCTTCAATTAAATCAGGAATTGCTATTATAAAATTTCCGCTGTTTTTCAGGCATTTCACATTACTTACACAGATAAATGGCATCTCACATTGTGGTCTCATCACAGTGGTGCGACAGACGCTTTGTAGAGCTGCAAAAGGATGCGGTTCATATGAATGGCTGGTGTTAATTCTTCGCATAATTTGTAGCCGAACCTAAAATTTTCAGCAATTCTGAATCATTGCCAATTTAGGCAATATAACCGCTGACCGAAGCACTTCTTGGCTAGGACACTCAATCTTATCAAGGAGTTGCATTGGCTCGAGCTGGAATTGTATATTCAATTATGCGGAACAGCAACCTTCCACATTGTGGAAATCAATGCCTTCAACTAGAAATGATTTTTGTCGTGCTTGAGTAGTCAAAATCTGAGATATTATGCCGCTATTATTTATTCTTTAGTGCCGGCAAATGTTTCCCCAATAAATTCCAAGCTCTAAAGTCGTGTGAAAATTGGAAAAATAGATTTCTTTCGTGTAATACAATTAAATCAGCTGTGACAGTTCGAATTCAATTACTTTGGTCATTATAAGAAAAGCAGATAAATATTATAATTGAGAAAAGTGGCAATTTTTTTCAAAAAATTGATATTTTTTGATACAACGAAAAACATCTGAATAAGTGATCCGTGGATCTGTTCACTGCGTCATCTGCTTAAGTACGCTTGTTCGTTTCCTGGAATCTTCTAATTCTTTAGCCGCCGAGGTTGAATTCCCGTGGCGAGGTAGAATTTGATCATGAATATTGATGCACCTCTTCTCAATAGTCTTGCTCATAGAAATGGTACTTACTCTATAGTCTTGCTTTTCTCTATAACCCTCAGTTCAACAAAGTAATACCCAAAGATAGAATTACCCTTCTACAAAAATATAATGTTCTAGTGATGTAGGTATACCTGCATCGTTGCATCTCAACACTGCTGAAGAATTGCCTAAATGCTAATTCATTCATGAGTGGGCTATCGAGGAAAAGCCTACATGATAAAACCAGAATAAAACTCTCTGGTTATTTAAGATAATTTTGTTTAAACATATTCGGTTCCTCGGAGATACGAATTTAGGCCAGCGTTTTGTCGAGAGCAAGCATGCAGAGTTGGAAAGCAAGTATTATTCGACTGAGATTTATTGCTGTATTTTCATCAATTGTCCGCTGTCACTTTCTCCTTGACGAATGTGAATGAATGCAAGGCATAACTGGAAAGGAGATTTTTTCAATTCGGTGAGATTGATTCCTATATTGTCATCCACTATTTGCTGTCATTCCTTGATGAATGTGTGACAACATCTGTAAGTTACCTGTATGTCAAGTGTACAAAGTAGCACTCAGTATGGTTTGTGCCTAACCCTTATCCTCGCACGGAAATGAATATACCTTAACCTAACATCCACTACATTTTGTAGTTACCTGTAAAAGTCATATTTGATCCTTTTAAAATGTTTTTAATGTTACAGAACGAAAGGTCATAAGCCATAATTACATATTGAACTAATATACAACTCATAGGGTCATATTGACAATTTAGAAATGAAGTTGTGAGTGAATATTGAATTATAGTAGAGGACGACTAACAGTACTGACACTTCGAAGACTATTAACACACGATGATTTGAGCAAATTGCGCTCATACAGGCATCGCATTTACTTCGTGTATTTTTTTGCACACAAAGCAACCCTTAACACTTTGGTCATTAAGTGGAATGACTGCAGGATTAGGGATTTTGAATCCCAAGAATTTCAGCGGCTTGTTTGCTTTCAGATGGAAGATTTTTGTTAGCATTCCGTTGGTACGCAAAATTGTACACTAATTGGTAGGTTAGATCCTTCAAATATTTTCGTCTTTCAACTGCATTATTGTCAAACTTGCAGAGTAAGTATCCATTATATGCGGCAACATCGAGCATGTTATACCAAACCAAGAGCGGCCATCGGACAGTCTTTCTCTTGCATGTGAACTCGGCTCCGTTTTCATCCAGTTGGTCTACTGCTCCTTTTCCCACGTTGTAATCCATGATCAATTGTGGCTTGTTGTTCATTTCCGGTACAATTCCGTTTCCGCTGTGCGAGGAACTCAACATCAAAACATTTTTGCCTTTTTTCGGTATGTATGACACTAAAACGATCTTATTTTCATGATCATGAATAAAAATGCTTGAGTGGACAGCTCGCTGCTGAGCTGTTTTCATGTGTGCCGGAATTTCCCGTCGATGCGATCGAATTGTACCCAAAAGAGTGAGTCCATTTGACAGCAAGGTAACAGCCAGTTGGTGGGAGGTGAAATAGTTGTCGGTAACGATATCCCGACCAGATCGATAGAAAGGCTCCGTGAGATCCAGAACAACATCTCGACCAATGTTCGTGTGTGGAGGCTCACCTGGGCGTCTTCCTGAATAGATCTGCGCATTGAGAGCGTAGCCAGTAACGGATTCAGCTAACCAAAAGATCTTTAGCCCGTATTTGGCGGGTTTAGACGGTAAGTAGGTCCGGCCGGGAATGCAACCCCTATAGCCGAGGAGCTGCTCATCAACAGCAAGTGTGTCGCCAGGAGAGTAGGGTCGACGTAGATTACTGACAAATTGATCCCATACGTCACTGATAGCCGCCAACCGATTCACCACCTGTCTTTCAGCTCGATTTCTGAAGTTGTCGAATCGGATGCACCTCAAAAAGAACTGCATTCTGTTCAAAGACGTCACGGCCCTGTAGAAAGGCCGACCTTCCTTTGGATTCCAGAGTTCAGGCAAGCTCGTAAAATTGTCTCGGTCAAGCCCGGCGCGCAAAAGGATTCCCAGGCACGCACATATCTCATCATAAGTGAACTGATTCATATAACCAGTGATTCTGGTAACACTGCGGCGAATATCTGTTACTTTCCTATTAGTGCAACGCAAAACTTCACGAATTATTCCTTCTGATAAGAACAGATTGAATGCTTCCAAAGCTGACTGCGGATGAGCTATTTGATTGCGTCGTTCAACGATATTTCGGTTCCGTCGACGTGATTGGAATGGGTTGCGAGAATATGCGATGTTATTTTCAACAACTTGATCAACAGTATCTTCATCCAACGTTTCAGAGTCAGAGTCCGATCCGTCATCCACAAATACAGGAATGTCCCCCTCATCACGATCATCCACTTCTGAGTCGCCAGTTGCTGCGTCACCATCTTGATCATCATCGAATAGATTTTCCTGTTCTTCTTCATTTACAGCGCCATGAGCAATATTTTCTTCCTCCTCCTCGTTAGAGATAGTTGAATCTTCATCTGTATTCCAAATAAGCTTCAATGCTTGCGCAGCAGAGTAACGGGTGGTTCGAGGCATGTTTACAAAGTGATGTGACTTGGTAGTTTGATGACCTGTATTCAACAGCAGCAGTCAGCGAACCAATCAGAAAACGCCGAAGTGATATTGCGATTCGATTTGATTGAGATTCAACTCTCAAACATAGAACATTACATGTCTATAATAGTGCATTACGCCATTGAGTGTTCAGCGTTCCCCCCGGCTCACAAGCTTCTATAGCAACAGTCTATTGCTTGTCAGATCTCTAGGCCATGTGCTGAATGTGTCGCTATTGTAATCACTCCATGTCATTGACAGTCTCATTGATGAATATTGTTACTGGCAATTTGACTTGCATTTATGACTTCTAGAATATGAATTATTTAAACTATGCCAGTTTATCTAGTAATGTATTTTTTGCTATCTAGAGATCTCATTAAATCCCGTAATATCCCTGTCCCTGTTAAAACGAGGGGCAAATTAACTACGCATAGAAATCCCTCATATTGAAAAGAAGTGCATAGATAACTTAATTTTCCCTCCCCGAATAGAGATCAACTATAACATTGTTAATCTGTCCCTCCCCGAATAGAGATCAACTATAACATTGTTAATTTGTCCCTACCCGAATAGAGATAAACTGGCATAGTTTAAAACGGTTAAAGGAGTTTCATTGATATTTGCTGAGATATCTCGGCCAATTATCTGTCAAAATTCCCTCGGGCTATGCCCTCGGGAATTTTAACAGATAATTGTCCTCATTATTTCAGCAAATATCAATGAAACCTCCTTTAACCATTACTGAATGCAGATATCAATGCCATGCGTTAAATTTGTCTCCACTGTCGTCACTTCAATTCATTGGCGATCACGTTGATCTTTCTGGTGGTGCAAAAGCGATAATTGACTGTCATAATTGAATGAAATATCTATGGTAGCTTAGAATTTATACATGCATTCTATTGATTGCTGTGAGATCTTGATGAAGGGTTACTGGGAGTTGTTTTTCGTATCAATATTTAGAATGTAAATTACTGGGAGTGAAACTATTTTCGGTACTAGTAAGCAAGATCTGAAAATGATTTCAATACTTTCGATGGCTCATAGAGTTGCAAAAACTTCATCATTTGTGAATTACAATGTGGCAGTAGACGTTATGACAGAATATATAGCAGTCAAGCAAGTTTGAATAAGTTGAAAGTTTTAAGTTTTAAATGCGTTAATAGACATTGTGTGTGGTCTATGATTGAGAGTATAGTCAAACTCTTATGATTTCATCTTCTTTTTGGCTCACTACAGAATGTAGGGGATGCGAGGTTGAGGTAGTATCTATGAATATTTTCTAAGATGTACCAACTGCAACCAAAATTTTGTAGGTAGATGAACTTTACTAACCTATGCTCATCCTTCTATAATCCCAGTGTTCTAGCATTGATTAGTAAAATTTTATTTGATCTTAAATTTTGCTTTACTACAAAATGTGGGGGATGCGAGGATAAGGGTTAAGATAGGCTATCGCATCTAATTAAGTGAGCTTTGTCTGTGCAAATTGTTGGTAGCCGGTTCTAGATGAATAAATGTTCTCTATTTCGTTCTGAACTTCCACTTATTGCATGGAACTATAGTTAGTGAGACTAATAGGAACCGCCTAAAAAAATTGTCTTCCAAGAGAATATTTTCATCAGGAGAATGACTGTTTTTCCTGTTCTTAATTTTTCCAGTTCATCAGTCTAGTCCAAACTCGCTCTACAATTTTATTTTAATAGTCATTGTGTGATCCTTCAGTGGTGATACTTACATATTTTCACACAAGGTGAATATTCATAATTGCTGAGTTTTCATGCTCTTCTATCAAGCAGCTGCTTGAGTGGATAATATAGGCCTTACTTATATAGCTGTAGCTCTGCATAACCCTTGACTATTAGATTATGATCACACTTTCAACTGTCACGGTGACATTCAGAATGGTTGCAAGTGTGATTGAGTGGGCCAACAGTATTAGTAGTCATCTTTGTAATATCTTTGTAAATAAAAAATTGTAAGTGGGCACATAAGTAACTTGCGGTACCCACGCCTAATGCAAATTAGCATAGAATCTACAACTATAGGCCTATCTATCTTTTATTTAGCCTAATCGAAGTCTATAGGTCTATCACTCGTTACTCATCTGGCATGTACAAGATTGCAATTTTCATTTTATGAAATAATAGCGTGCAACCGAGATAGTAAAAAGGATGGAACTTAAAAGCCGGTCATCGAGAATTTTTCGGAATCTGACCGGTGTGGTAATTCCAACCAAAAAAATTACATGCAAATAGACAGTTACCCACAGTGAGGTTATCCGCACGCAACGTTGCGTGGAAATAAGTTGTAGACGCGTTTGTTCCGACACCAAATTGTTTGGAAAGACCTTAACTGAATACTGATAATTAAGATACATGGTAAATTATGCATATTTTCATGTTTTTGTGATTACCTACTCATTGACAAATGGGACTTCAAGACTTATCTATTAAATTCATCTACAGTGCGGTATAAATTGAATGTTTTGTTAAAGAAAACGATCGTTATTCCAACGTAGCGTGCAAATTCCCTCACTATTAGTAATTGGCTATTCACACTTCATTTAGCGTCGAAATATATATGGCCGAATCCGATAGTAGAAGTTCACCATAAAACCATCTGTTTCTTCGAAATATCTGAAAATGAAAAGTCGCTGACATAAGTCATCCGTGTAAGGGTGTTTCCTTAATTTCATAGCAAATTTGGAAGTCCATCGCTGCAAGATTCGACTAGTTGACCTTTTTTGACGAAAATCTCTCACGTTTTGAGTTTTAGGATCATGGCTTACAAAAATTTGGATAATAAATAAGAACTGACTGGACAGTGATATTTTTGGTTTGACTTAGTGCATGCAATTTCAGTAAATTTAGTATAATAGATCACAATTTTCATTGATACTTTGTTCTGAACAAAATACTTCGTTCTGGTTGTTATTATTTAAAAGTTATTTTCTCTCAATGGCCATCTTTTGCAGTACATTAATAATCTGGTAGCTTAACTTTCTCAGTGTCTAGCGATGTAGGTTAAGTTGGCTAAGAAATTCATAAATTGAAAGAATGATGTAGGCCTGCGTAGGTTCTGTTATTGGATTCCATTTTCAATTAAAGGATGCCATCAAATCACCATTTAGTACCATCAGGATTATTTCGCAGTCGCCTTTTATTAATTCTTTGGGCCACTGCTAGCTGAGCTCGAAGACTCTGGCCTATCTTCAAGTAAATATTCTATACCTAGGTGAGGATTCACCAAAAACTAATTGAAATAGTTGGATGACAGCAATCAATTAACTGTAATCATCTTATGTCAGCTATCAATTACTTGGAATCACATGATGTCAGCAATCAATTAATTGGAATTTTTTAATCACAATTTGATTAGATTAATTCTTGATTTTAATTTTCGACTTAGACAAAACTTGTGCTACACCTATTTAGACTGCATACATCGGCCGATTGTGCAAGTCGAAAACTGGCTTATTATCACTTTGGGCGGTGACTTTCTGCATGAAATACATGTTGCTACATTCTTAGTCGGAGTGACTACTCAAACTAGAGAAAAAGAAGTCGCGTGCCTAGATTGACATAAATTTAAGGTTTAATGACATAATATAAGATAGGTAGACTAATAATCTTAATCACTGAATGTGTTATGCTTTTCCTATGATGGTGAGTGTAGGCGGTTTTTGCAAGTTAGTATTCAACTAAATAACTTCATTACAAATCAATCAATGGATAGCAATTATTGACAGACTGCAATCAATCAGTTGCAATTTTTCTGTAACAACAATTAATTAATTGGAATATTTGGGTTACAGTAATCATTGTGACCAATAAATTGCAATGCAATTAATTTTTGGTTTCCAGGGTGTACTTCAATTTTTTATAATTAAATAGGGCTCTGATGCTAAACCGAACAGGTCCATATCATAGTTGTAATTGATAGTTGCACTTCTATCTTAAATTTTAACATGAAAGTGTTCAGATGATGCTTGAAGTATATATTTGTGACTTTATTTGAATCAATTGATAAAATGCTTGTAATACAGTGCGCGGTTATGAAGCCCATAATCATGTGGCTACATTGCGATACAAGATGGCGCCACAATGATCTTAAAATATCAATTAATTAAATGGTACATTTTCTATAGGAAACTATCGAAGTACTGTTGAAATTTATATCACATGTCGCAAGACGAAGGATAATTGAGATGGAGTTCATACAGTACTGGAACACAACCTGGGGTTGGAAAAAATTATTAGCAATTTAATTGGTCTCATTTTTTGCTGGGAATCAATTGACTCAATTGGATCACATAAGCAATCAATTAGTTGACAATAATTGCAATAATTTTTTATCATTGCCAAATCTAGGTAGATCTTTCCGCTGTTTCACGACACTTGATTGATTAACACTTAGAACGTTAGTTCCACAGCACACAGGTCTACGAAAGTGCATTAAAACACTTGCAGAAATAGAATTTGCAATCACGAGCATGCATTTTCTGCACCACTATGCTCGTTGAACTAATTTGCATGATTAACATGAAAATGTTCTGATAGCAATATCAAGCAATGACTGATAATTAATATTCATTATATTTTTATAATAATATATACACGTATGCGCATTATTTTTCGGTTCAAACACTGTCACTGACCATCGTGACCTTAATTTGACTTTTATCTAGGAGAAAATACGAAGTATTTATATTTACTAGTTAGAGACTTTTAAATTAAAGTTTAAATGAATTGTGTAGATTATTAACAGCAAGTTTCGCATTAGGCTAACATCAAACATTTCTTCGTTTCAAAAACGAGTATACCTACAGAATATCACATCATCGACTGTGTAGAGCTATTAATTGTACATTATAACTTGCAGTAATCGTTCAATAAATCGCTTTTTTTGCTTGTGAATAATTGCAATTTATTGGAATAATTGGCAGCTGATCCAATCAATAAATTGAATTGAAGATGGTTCATCAATCAATTAATTGCAATTAATTTCAAATAAATTAATTTTCTTTTCCCTGCAGTGGACTACTTTTTGCATTGTTTATTAAGATATCATATTAAGATAATTTCAGAAAAACAGGATAGGGGTCACAGCTGCAGACTGATGATCAGTTAAACTGTTATGTCGGATTATATGTAGGCCTATGTTTCATCTCTGAAGGTTCTAGTGTTCTGATTGCATCCTTGATCATTGTAGGCTTATGTATGCACGATTAAGGTTAAGTATAGCCTACGCATTACGTAATAATGATGACCAGATATAACTTCATTTCAGTCTGATAATTCATGCAATATTATGTTTTTTAATTAGTTGAAGTAAATTGTGGACTCTAAGGTCTAGTCTACCTTACTTGGGGCTTGACTGTGTTGACACAAAGTCAAACTTTGATCTGGCTGTGACCATTTGGTCCGGATACCTTCCTGACGACTTCCTATGACACTTTGGCTCGACCTCTGGACCGAAAGATCGCTAGCCAAGCACTTAGCCACTGTGCCACGTATACCACCAATATTTAATTTCCAATAATAATCCCTGTACTAGTCAGAGAGGATTCTCTTTTAATGACAACATGAGCGTTATTTTGACTTAGGAAAGATAAAAGTAAAAAGCACAATTATCATTCAATAAATGGACATAGACCGTGCAGTTTCAAACTGCGTGAATATCTAAGTGTTAATTTATGTGCGGTATCCCAAAATACCTCCCACCTACTTAGTAAATCCTAATTATTAATATGTCCCGAACAAGTTTTTATTAGCCATCTGGAGTATTTCATAGCATAATGCATGCAATTTCGAAGCAACAAATGTTAGTCAGAATCTTACCTGCAGTGGAGCATAACATGCGCATATTATTCTGAGATGGAGGGGCACATTTTCTATCGAACCATGTACTGCAATCTCATACAATGTCTTCAGCTGACTTCAGTGGCTTGACTGATTTCTCTGGTGCAATGATTCATGCTTTAGAACACCTGAACAACATTCATGTAGTCATTCACTGTTCACTAATTCAGCAATGTATTAGTTCTATCTTCATTCGCTATTTTGATAAACATGCTTAATTTCTCAACACTTCCTGCAACATATCGATTTTATGCAGCATTCCATCGAGGTGTTTTGCTTTGTGACATCAATAAGGTATAGTCATGTAGACCTCTATGGGCATAGTGTGGTCTCATCTCTCAGATTTTGTGAGGACTAATCGGCCTTGTGGCTTGTTGTCACTTCCACACGCATGTCAGATACACTAATTAGAGCCTATCTTTCGAGTGCGGTCGGGGCACAGAGTTCGGATTGATAGATATCTATGTCACCTTGAGCTGACATGAGACATTTCCAGCATGTATTCATAACGGATACAAATTCAAAGGACGGATGCAAAATCCGCCCTGCTGCTTGATTTACGGGCTTTCATTTAATCTCCAGTGCTCTGTATTTTAGCTGGAGATTAAATGAAAGCCCGTTTTTACAAGCAACAGGGCGGATCCTACTTAAAGAGAAAAGTCAAACATGTCATATAATAGGTTTATTCTTCATGAAATTATAGCCACGTACCACAGTAACACTGCCTGGGATAGTTGACTAAAATAACAGTACCTGGAAAGTTTGACAGCAGTTCGGTAACACTTAACCATTCCTTGTGCAAGTAATTGCCTTCACACTTGCAAACAGTTCCACGCAGAATCCATGTATATGCCTACTTGGTTTGATATCCCAATCATATCCGGAAATGTGAGAATTATTGCCTCTGAAAAAAGAAATATTTTTCATTGACTTTTCACGCTGGATTCATACCATCCTAAAAAGCAAGGATATGTATAGGATGCATCCATGCAAGAATTACATGATGTATAAAAGCACAAATGAAACAAAATTTGTAAATTAGATTAAGCAGTATTTACTATGCCAGCATCAATTATGTATAAATAGCATGCAAAATTATAATGAGATTAACATTTAAGTCAATGTATGAATTAATCAGAGCTTCTGTAGACCTAAAATAACAAGCAAAGCGTCAATCATGTCGCAAAGCATCTGCACGCATACTTTAGGCCTAGATAGATATGATGGAGTCCCGTGTGCAGTAAGGACCAGTGAATGTCCATTCTCCCATTGTGTTTTTTCTTCGCATGGAGGACAACATGGCTAGTTTCATTATTTAAATTGAGGTGTTCTTTGATGCGTGATTTTATCATGCGTTCTGTCTCGCCAATATATATTTGGTTACATACGTTGCACGTCACCTTATATATCACGAATTTCATATCACACAGGTTGATAGACGAAGATGATTTGCATGTAATGCAATCATTGGCACACAATGATTTTTCTTTCGGTGGACGAAAATACTTGTTAATGGCCCTGTTATTAAATGATAGGTAAATTTTGTCATTTAATCCAGTCCGTCGCATAACACTCAGCATCTTCCGTTTAATTTCCTCTGACACAAAAGGACATTTGACATAAAGACGATCCGTTTTCTTCTTTTCTTCCTGTTCTTTATGCTGCTCTCGTCTTTGATAATCCCGGTACACTCTGTCCAAGAAAGATTTGGGATAGCCATTACTGATAAATCTCTGCAACACCTTGTTCACTGAATATTCTATTCCGTCTTGTGTAGAACGATACATAGCTCGACGAATTTCTCCCAATACGATGCCACGTTTAAGGGATACGGGAGAATGGGAGCACCAAGGATGAATTGTGTTGCTATGGAAATGCTTTGAGTATATACGTGGGCTAAAATGTCCTTCATGAAGTCTCAGTTTACAATCTAAAAATGGTAGGAATCCTTCCAAATTAGGCAATTCCATGTTGAATCTTATGTTGGTATGTGCTCCATTGGCACAATTCAAAACATCCTCGATATTGACGTGAGATGGATAGATGAGAAATATATCGTCGATATATCTTTTCCAGTAAATATCCGCTGATAGACTTGATAAAATCTCATGTTCAACATAATTCATAAATATCACAGCTGCTTGCGGAGCAATAGGATTGCCCATAGTGAGACCACTCCTCTGGATGTAACTTATTTTATTATGGATAATGGTGTCAGAGGAAAGGCAAAGATGAAACAATTCCAAAAAGTCACTCACTGGCATATCCTTCAAGAAGTCACTGGCATCCTGCCAATCTTGGTAAAATTCACTCATAACAATAAATAATCCCAAAACACCATTAACATCCTCAATAGGTATACTACCATATAGATTCTTGACATCAAAACTCGCAATAGAGTAAGGGCCTTCCAAAGATAAAGATTTGATCCATGTCATGAAAGAGTCCGTATCTCTTAAATGAGCAGGGACAAAACGTAGAAGTGAGTTAAGATGGTTGCCAAGTAATTTGGATAATTTCACTGATGGAGAGTCCACGGCCGCAGCGATGGGGCGTCCTTGTATTTGACCATCTTTATGATCCTTCGGGAGGCAATACATCTTATTCAATTGGAGTTCGGAGCATTTACATTTCACCAACTCCTTGTATATTGTTGAATTATGTTCATATTTCTCTGCAACCAAATATATATTGGCGAGACAGAACGCATGATAAAATCACGCATCAAAGAACACCTCAATTTAAATAATGAAACTAGCCATGTTGTCCTCCATGCGAAGAAAAAACACAATGGGAGAATGGACATTCACTGGTCCTTACTGCACACGGGACTCCATCATAAAGCGAAGAGGAAGAAGCTTGAAGCATTATACATCCGTAAACTATCAAACGAGTTCGAATTGATGAATGGATGCCGTGGAGTCTCTTTAACTTTGTCTTGAGTACCTCATTTTCTCTTCATTGAGCCTTCTTATACTTATGTATCATTGTTTATTTTCTTATTGAAATGATTGCTTGTTTTTATTGCCGTGTCGTATTTTATTTCATCTACGTAGTTACTGTCTACTTTTATTCAGTAGAGTGCTTGTTTCGACTTTTTATCTCAAAGGGTATTGACTTTTAGTTGATAACTATTCACAACAGGTTCTTCATGCAGTCCTGCAATTGTAACATCATTCTGTGCTCTATTGCCACTGACGAAGGCGGAAGCCGAAATATTTGGCAGAATAATATAACTTTGGTATCCGAGAAATAATTTTTTTTTCTTTCGAAGTGTGATTTAGGTTAAAACTTCATTTTGAAACTGTCTTATGTAAGAACTAATGAATTGAGGTAAGAGGGCATATAAAGACAAAAGTAATAATCTCTCCTATAATGTTAGATGCCAAAATTTAAACAAACGTAATAAAATCTATCTAGGCCTAAAGTATGCGTGCAGATGCTTTGCGACATGATTGACGCTTTGCTTGTTATTTTAGGTCTACAGAAGCTCTGTTTAAATCAGACATTGACTTAAATGTTAATCTCATTATAATTTTGCATGCTATTTATACATAATTGATGCTGGCATAGTAAATACTGCTTAATCTAATTTACAAATTTTGTTTCATTTGTGCTTTTATGCATCATGTAATTCTTGCATGGATGCATCCTATACATATCCTTGCTTTTTAGGATGGTATGAATCCAGCGTGAAAAGTCAATGAAAAATATTTCTTTTTTCAGAGGCAATAATTCTCACATTTCCGGATATGATTGGGATATCAAACCAAGTAGGCATATACATGGATTCTGCGTGGAACTGTTTGCAAGTGTGAAGGCAATTACTTGCACAAGGAATGGTTAAGTGTTACCGAACTGCTGTCAAACTTCCCAGGTACTGTTATTTTAGTCAACTATCCCAGGCAGTGTTACTGTGGTACGTGGCTATAATTTCATGAAGAATAAACCCATTATATGACATGTTTGACTTTTCTCTTTAAGTAGGATCCGCCCTGTTGCTTGTAAAAACGGGCTTTCATTTAATCTCCAGCTAAAATACAGAGCACTGGAGATTAAATGAAAGCCCGTAAATCAAGCAGCAGGGCGGATTTTGCATCCGTCCTTTGAATTTGTATCCGTTATGAATACATGCTGGAAATGTCTCATGTCAGCTCAAGGTGACATAGATATCTATCAATCCGAACTCTGTGCCCCGACCGCACTCGAAAGATAGGCTCTAATTAGTGTATCTGACATGCGTGTGGAAGTGACAACAAGCCACAAGGCCGATTAGTCCTCACAAAATCTGAGAGATGAGACCACACTATGCCCATAGAGGTCTACATGACTATACCTTATTGATGTCACAAAGCAAAACACCTCGATGGAATGCTGCATAAAATCGATATGTTGCAGGAAGTGTTGAGAAATTAAGCATGTTTATCAAAATAGCGAATGAAGATAGAACTAATACATTTCTGAATTTAGTCTGAAGACTGATCTCTCCTATAATGTTAGATGCCAAAATTTAAACAAACGTAACAAAATCTATCTAGGCCGAAAGTATGCGTGCAGATGCTTTGCGAGCCAACGCTTGATCATTGATGATGTCGCTGATGAAGTATATAAACCAACCAGTTAGCAGTAGAAGAAGCAGCATCCCCGTGACGCCTGCGTAATACCTTTTACATTAAGCTTGTTTCAATCGGATCATTAACACATTTCAAGAACTTAATACAAGCCATGATAAAAGCGAACTTAATGTGAAAAGCACTACAATCCCTATCAAATCATCTTTTATGAATAAAAAATAATAATGCAATGAATTATTTGTATCTACTAAATACGGGAGGTGTGCACCGTACAGCTTTACTGATGCAGGTCTCACTGTAAACTGCACACCACTAAAACAGCAGTTACAGTAATATATATATATATATATTAACTTATAATAATAATAATTTTAATAATATATAAACTTAACAGAGAACATTCGTAAAGAACTTGAAAATGATGAGTCACAATTTGATGATTGATGACATCAATTAAAATCCGCTAGTATCAGATAGAGCGTCTCTACGTATTTTTTCTGTTCGGAGTGTAAAAACCGCCGTGAAAGTAATTTTAGATGTTAATTTTAACATATATTTGTTGTTTACAGCGCACTTGCATTAGTCACTCGCTGTGACCAAGATAGTTTTTTAACTACAATACATCATCTCACTTGGCTTTTCTTCGAACTTTTATAAGGAATAGGAATGAACTGACGTCACGAGGATGCTGCTGCCTTCCCTGCAGACTAGACAAATTGATTTTGTTTACATCTGCATCAGCACCTTACAATATTTCCCCAAAATCGCCGGTTAATCAGGGTTTGTACACCTAACGTCAGCCAGATAGCTAGATTCAATAGCTAAAATTTTAAGCATGAAGCATTTCAGGAGAATGCAGTTTACTTTCCCTTCATAGAATAATATCCATATCAATCAAGAAATTTGAATATTGAAAGTAAATGAGCCTCAAGATGACTGCAGACTTATGATTCTTGTTTGCATTTCTTTGCATGATTGATCATCATAATCCATTGCAAACGATCCTGAGCAGAGTGATATTCCAACATGCCTATGAACAATTCTACAGGTGATTTTGTGATTTCATCTTTATGGTTGGACATGTCATTGATCTTCATAAATTGATAATGGGCGATTCCGTAAAACGCACGTACGTTCTGACACACAATCTTCATTTCTCATCATGAAGCAATGCGATTCTATCCATGAAAATTGCACCATACCATGCCAAAATAGTATGAAATATTAATCACTTTTCAAATATTCAAACAGTAGTCTAGCGTCGAAAGAGGGACTGCCATTAAATTAATTATTTAAATTGCTTTTACTTATTATATAGAAGGGACTATTATGATGTTTCAGAACGTTCGTGCGTTATTTATGAAATTATTCTAATCGTTGTGAATGAATTATCTTTCAGGTTCAGACAAGACACTAAGGCTCATGCAATAAAAGACCAGTTACTCACCAGCTTATCAAGAATTTTCTGTACAGCTCGTTGGGCATTTCATGACTAATCGTCCACAATTCAGTTACAATTCACTGCTACGATGATGTAGCGTTAATGAGAGACGTGTGTGAAGTTAGCCGTACCAATATCCGTACCACATCAAAAATCACGTGTGCCACTCTCGAAAAAAGCATTTACACATAATTTTAGAGTGTGCCAGCTTGTGCCACCAGTAATTTTTCAAAATAATGCAGCAGTTTGCGAGAAATCGTCCATCAAAACTTCTGGGTGGTACGGATGTGAAGTTAGTCGTACCAATTTACAGAAAAATTCTTAAATCGCATCTTTATGAATTTTCAACCACATGGACGTCTAAAAAAACACGTCTAAAGCATGTTCCACCCACTACTTTGCCAAAATTCACAATAGTTACTGAGAAAATTGACAAAATGACCTCAAAGTGCTACGGATGTGAAGTTAGCCGTACCACTTGTGAAAATCGCGTGTGCCACTCGAATCAACCCACCCAATACAGTTATTGGGAGTGTGCTAGCTTGTGCCACCCCTCAGACAGCTCCAACTCTGCGTAGAATCCGCACAAATGCGGATTTTCCTCCGCAGCCACGCCCACAGCCCATCTGTACCACTTGTGAAAATCGCTTGTGCCACTCGAATCAACCCACCCAATACACTTATTGGGAGTGTGCCAGCTTGTGCCACCCCTCAGACAGCCCCAACTCTGCGTAGAATCCGCACAAATGCGGATTTTCCTCCGCAGCCACGCCCACAGCCCATCCGTACCACTCGTGAAAATCGCGTGTGCCACTCGAATCAACCCACCCAATACACTTATTGGGAGTGTGCCAGCTAATGCCACCCCTCAGACAGCCCCAACTCTGCGTAGAATCCGCACAAATGCGCATTTTCCTCCGCAGCCACGCCCACAGCCCACGTACATGTAGCTACGCGTGAATTGAGGAGGAATGGATTGAGGAAGGAATTCTAGTTGGCATACTCTCGAAATGATCTCGAGAGGAAAAAGTTCCTGCTGAATTCACGCGCCCCCTCTTACCTGCTGCAATTGGCACATGTATCTACATGTGGGTGTAGGCCTGCATAATAATAATCATGTACATGTAATTTGCATAACTTAGTTCCGTGACTGTCAGTTTTTAAGGACATATTTAGACGGCTTCAGTGTCTTCCCTCCATGAAGTCCTAGCGCTTATCCATCACTTACAATACATGTACAACTCATTACTAAAATTTATGTTCAACTGCAATTACGGCCTATAACCATGCCTCCTTCGTGGCATATTTCTACTGTCCTAATCTGTTGTCAATCATTACTGACAATGCCTGTGGTTAATATGAGCATGCTCTATCAACTATGCAAACTTACCTGACACATGCCAACTACCATCGCTATGACATGCAGGCCTATATGCGCATGAAATATAGAAGTTATCATTGTGAAACTTTAACTCTTTCTTAAGACACGACCCAACACCAAACCCTAGGCTTGGACCATGTGATTAATCTTCGCTTGCCATGGTAATCGGGTGACTCACAGTCTGCCGCTGCTATCGCGTGTTGACCTGTATCTCAACTTTCTCCTTCTTAAAAAATGTCTATCTTTCAATGTAATTTCACATGCTGGGTTACCTTTGACAAGACCAGTCGAAACATGTCAGGTTTACATTTTTCTTCCTAATTTCAATTCCTAATTCCAAATTTCCTAATTCCTAATTTCTGTGCGCTTTTTATTTATAAAATTACAAATTTAAATGCTATTGGATTTCCACTTCCCATGCCTTGCCCATTCGCCTACTACTTTCCATGCACTTAACAAATTATAACAGCAGGTCATTAACTTCACATTTTATTCATATAGAAATTCACAACACTGACAAGTTTCAAAAACAGACTGGTTTTCACATGAAAGATACAATTTGTCCAACTTTACCAAAACATATGTCAACAAAGTCGTGACACTGTCCCAGTCTACATACCACTATCATACACAGGAATATCACAATTCATCAAAAATGCCACATCATGCTGAAACTCGTTGTGCGCAACGAGTTACACTAATTTCCACTATATTGAAGACTTCAGGACACTGAAGTGAAACAGAAGAGAAGTGCACTTCATTTTCCAGCTCATCAATCCACAATCTCCTGCTCATTGAACAGCTTTGAAATTTGATTCATTGCACTGACCAACACCAAGAGACATCGTTGACGGTTTCTGAAAATCCTTTGGGTTAGCGTAGACGACCTGTTGAAGAAAAAAGGAATAATATTAATTGTTTACTTTCAACAGTAGAACAGTTAGGGACTGACTTTCACAGTCAGATCCACAAATCACAATCGACATTGACTATGATATTCACGAGCAGAAGGAAGTAAACACGTCTAGCTAGATCACGTATTTTCTGCGAAATAAAATTGGGTCATTGTTGACTGTGTCTTACATAGAAAATGAAAATGATGACGTTCCTGATCCATTGGCGCATTCATGGGTTGTAAATAGTTTTGTCTCAGATTCCTGCTCCTTACCAGGCCACTGTGGCGCGGTTATTCCGACGCAAAAAGTCGTCTGAATAGTAATTTTATTGCTGATCCGCTATTCACAAGAATTTATGCGTGTGAATAACGACTTCCTTGGTTTCTCACCATCGGTATGCTGATATTTGATCAAGAATTCATACATTCTCATACGATGATGAAAATCATCCCAGCAGCCATTTATAATACACATCCAGATACTTAAACAAATCAATCAAACTACCCTGGATGAATTATAGAGCAAGGTTTTGATGTCTCCTTAGTCAATGAATACATGCAATCATGGAAACACGAAATAAATAAATATTATAATCAATTTATCATTCAATCCAATTAATCTTTTATATTTCAGAGATGAAGCAAAAATGTTGCGCACGAATCTCCAACAGCGTCAATCGTCATCGCGCAGTGATCGAACTAGATAATAAAAGGAATAACCTTCTAGACGTTTTATCTTTCGTTTTCAGCACGATGTAAATATGTATATGGCACATTGTACATGCGTTGGCATTCTGAGCTCATTGTGGAGTTGCACTTTCACCATGCACTTTAACAAGGAGGTTATGAACCATGAAGGACATATTGCAGACCAAAATACATTTGACGTGGAGTGGAACAGGATGAAGACAGCTTGGATACACAGTGCTGAAAAAGAGTGTGGTCGCAGCAAAGGCTGGGCAGGCATAAGAGAGACCTGATGGTGGAATTTGGAAGTGGAAAGCGCTGACAAAGAAAAGAAGTTGCGTTTCAAGCAATGTCAGCAAAGCAAGTGTGAGGCAACTAAAGCTCTCTATAAAAATGTAAAGAGATAAAATATCACTATCAAATGAGACCGATGAACTGCACTAAAATTATTATTGATGAAGTTGAAGATAGTTGATGCAAAAAACGTCAAATTGACATAGGGCCTATGCATCAAGCACTCAAATATGACATATGCATATCAAACATCCTCACTTATGTCCAATCTTTAATTGCGCATGTAAGTTTATAGCAACGATCACAATTTGCATAAAGCATCTGCACTTACATGTAATTATGCCATGCTTCTCTGGAATTTATTTTGTAATATATAAGTATTAAGGTCATTATCATTGTATATCATGTCATTTGCCTGAAATTGAAGGCGTTCTACAATTAACTACTTACCTACTGATGCTGTCATTCATTATTTTTGTGGCTGTAACAATTTGCAATGCCTATCACGAGCGACGCAGTTCGTTCAGGGGAAGTGAAATTAATTTGAACATGTCCCGCACAAACTATATTACAGATCAGGCCACATCGAGCCAAAATCCTCTGACAGTGCCCCATCGAAAAAATGGGCTTACATACATTTAAATTATATAAGCGAAAAATGGACCTTAACATACAAAAGAATTACAATTTTGAACATGCATGTAGTCAGTCTTTTGATATCAAAATTGCCATACTTTTGCGAGAGGATTTTTTTCAAATGATTGTTCTAAATTGCTAGCAGGCTAGACGACCAATGATGTGACTTTGTGTCGAAGTTGGCCTGTAGCATCATCCTTTTAAAAAAAGTTTCCTGAAAAACATGCAAACATATTAATAAGACTCAGTCAGATTTTTATATGTATAGCATCTGAATGAAATCAGATTGCTCTACTGGTACTGAATTAATTAAACTCTAAGTGATAAATTGCACATAAAATTCAACTTTCCAAAATTTGCGGAAGTGCTTTCGAATTGTTCCTCACCTTCATTTTTCGCCACTACCGTACCGCGCAACCGCGAAAAAATTTTAAATACTGATAGCACGAATCGTCAAACTCAATCACATGCGCATAGAATTCCTGTGATACAGCAAATAAGAGCTTCATCTGCAATATTTCAATTTTAAACTACTAAATATTGGAAATCATTCCCTTAACAGTTACTTATTTCCTGAAAAATTATCAGTGAATTTACATCATAGCCTCATGGCGCCTCTTTCAGAGCTGTGTCGGCTAGTGATAATCCAAGCGACAGCAACAAGCGACTTGCACTGAATCCTTACTTGTCTTTCGCCATTGAACAATGACTAATTGCATTTCCAGTCGCCCAGTGATAGACTTAGTATAGGTTAACGGATTATTCACTTCGATCAAAATTGAGCTCCAAGCTTGCTCTATGACTACAAAAGCATAAGAACACAAAAAGAACCCGAGTCATTGAGTGGGTCACCGTATGGTGCCTTTGAACCAGTTTCATCACTGATATACACATCATTATGCTATAACTTTTTACTTTGTCACCGATTTCCCTAGACATTCCAAATGTAAAGAATGATTTTAGAAGTGTTTAATATAATCGGAGCTCCATCGCTGAAATTCATCCCCGGAGATATTATTTCAAAAGAAAACCGAAGCCTCTTGTATTGACGAACTAGGCTTCGAGGATTGCTGCAATCATCATGCCTGATTGTTCGAATCTGTCTTAGTAGACATGAATCTGAGGGTTGTTGCGAGGCACAAGTCGAATTTCTCTGGTCGATCCGGCTTGCAAAGTTGTCGTGGAGATGTTCTTAGAAATTAATTATCTAGTTGCCATGGTGGTAGAAATCGATCACAGTATCTGATGCATGCAAAAAGAGTCTGACATGTGTATTGGATTTCCTAAAATTTGATGGGATCATGACAACTTGAACACTCTGAAGGTATTCATGACTTAGATAAGTGCAAGCGATAGTTGCATTGGCATCCACTGCCAACTCATCTATATGTAGTTCTATATCATTCATGTGCAATCAGAAGTCCGAGATCAATGTGTCTGTCTGAAGATTAGGCGGGTTGAGCCTTCCCTAGCCCCTGTTCACGCGTGCCTGTAGGATGCAAAGCAGGACCAAGAAAGGTGAAGCAAGACAAAAAAACAAATCAAGACACACATTTATTTTATTGATGGATTTGGAGTCAGAAATTTCTCAGCAGCTAGACACGACAACAAAAATGGAAGATTGCTGCACCAGATAGCCGGTGTAATAGATGCGAGACCAAATATTTGCCGACTCAACCTATCCAGTAGCCATAGCCATTCCAGCAACATCTGCTTATTCATTGCTCATTATTCATCTGCTGTATATACACAGTGCCCTACACATAGCATTCCCTTCTATTCTTTAGTAATCTATATAGGGTTGTTCCTAACTAAGCCAAGCAATCATAAGCTCCGTCCATCAGTCTGCAAGCCGATTCCACTGATCTAACTTCCTGCAATAAGACTGAACATTCATTGCAATGAAATAAAAGGTACTTACTTTCCCTTCTGCCTTGAAACATGCCGTGTGCGTAGATATATAGGCTGATAGCTTCGTTAATAGCGGCAGACCACAAATTTCCACATCCAGCTGGTACATTTAGAAATGCGTGCAGCGTTTAAACAAAATCTAACATAAATTTAGAATGAATTTGTGACGGAAACATCCTTGCACAAAATACATCAATCTGTAGTTTCCGACATTGTGTCAGCATTTTCTGTAAAAGCGTTGATATTTCCTCATAGAGTAAACAATTCTCTATCCAATGATACCAAGTTCGTTCTATGTTTTTGCAGGATAAAAACAATATAATGATCACGTGAATGAAATATGTCCAATTTTGAATTACTGCTATTTAAATACAACTACTACACTTTCTTGTAAAACCATTGACATTTCTGGTGGATTCAGAATTTCTGGTATTGGGTGGGTTGATTCGAGTGGCACACGCGATTTTCACAAGTGGTACAGATGGGCTGTGGGCGTGGCTGCGGAGGAAAATGCGCATTTGTGCCGATTCTACGAAGATTTGGGCCTGTCTGAGGGGTGGCACAAGCTGGCACACTCCCAATAAGTGTATTGGGTGGGTTGATTCGAGTGGCACACGCAGTTTTCACAGGTGGTACGGCTAACTTCACATCCGTACCACTTTGAGGTCATTTTGTCCATTTTCTCAGTAACTATTGTGAATTTTGACAAAATAGTGGGTGGCCAATGCTTTAAACGTGCATGTGCCATGTGGTTTGCATGTGCCACACAAAGTTTAGACGTCCATGTGGTTGAAAATTCATAAAGATGCGATTTAAGTTGTTTTCTCTAAATTGGTACGGCTAACTTCACAGCCGTACCACCTAGAAGTTTTGATGGACGATTTCTCGCAAACTGCTGCATTATTTTGAAAAATTACTGGTGGCACAAGCTGGCACACTCTAAAATTATGTGTAAATGCTGTTTTCGAGAGTTGCACACGCGATTTTTGATGTGGTACGGATATTGGTACGGCTAACTTCACACACGTGTTTGACTTAGGATTTCTTTATATCTCAATTTGCAAGGCCAGATTATGATTTCATGAAACTCACTTTCATTATTTCCTGAACGAGTCGTTTCTACATATTGACAATGAAAGATCAATACTTGCCCTAAATCTTCAAAGTTAAAGACATTACTGAAACAATAGTAACTGTAACATTCGTAAGAAAGCTACATCTGCATTTCACTTTCTGTCACTGTAGAATCAATTCAGCTTTCTCCAGGCATGTTGTATTTGCACAACAAGCTCATAAATCATGGTTTCACTTATTTCCAGAATATAGGGTTATGTTGCATGGAATAAATCAATTTTATTAAATCAACTATCTGATATTACATGACGACAGCAAACATCGTAAAACCGCTTCCTGGTACAACTGATACTGCGCTACATGTCGCTGAACTATAACAGCAACGTATTTTCGCATGTGTTCACTGAGAAGACGCTCAAAGCATCAGTTATTTCGACCTGCTGCACGTAAACATCATTTTACTTAAAATCAACCTTCGTTATGTTTTGATATTGATTTAAGCAGGTAAACTAAGATTTTGTAAGATGGGTCCACTGGACCCCCTCAGGTGTCAGAGGGTGTGAAGAAGCTCAGGTGTGTGGGGATTAACTTTCATTTCATCGCTTTGTTTCCTCTCAGCGACAGATTCACTTTGGTTCCATTCTAATCCGGATATGATCACATTCGATCGTCGATTCATCCGTTCTTCTAACTCATTTGCAAGAGTTATTCTTCATTTACAATTATCTTCAGGGTGGAGTGGCTGAAGCTAGTTGTTCATCAGCAAAATGAAGACAACATCAATAAATGTTGACTCTTCCCAAACTCCATAAAAGAGAAAATAAGTGTGCAAAATGTTTTGTAAGATTTCTCAACTTAACAAATATCTCCACTCCGACTTTCCCATCAAATGTTTGATTTGTTTATCGCCACAAGTCTTTCATACAAGCTGTGAGGTAACACTAGAAGGACCGACCGGTCATTTTTGAACGCTACGAAACTACGAAGTGTTATAGTTTCTATGAAGTTCGTTATTCCGACTTAGCTTGTCTTGACTTTTCTTGAATATGCAGTGGCTTCATATTTGATGAATCAAAATTTGATTGGACCTATTATTTCCCCGTTTTTATGTGTGTCTACCTACAACGACCGGACCGATCAAAAATGACAGCTGATTAACATCGCGTAGAATTTTTGTACTTTAATAATAATAATAATAGACGTATATTTGAAATAATGAAAATCGCTTAGTACACAAATATGTTACACACATTTATGACAATATTCAAAAGTTATTTAATAGAGACTCAAGAAATCATTAAAATCAATTTTCAAATCACGACGCTATTACAACAGAGCGTCGAAATTGGGAGTTGTATACGGAGTACATTTGTAAGAAGAAGGAAGATTGGACCGTCTTTTGGACCGTCGAGAGGGCAATAGAAACCTACCAGTGGGAGACATAGGAGGCAAAAGCTTGTGCAGGATGTGAGTTTCTGACATGACATTACTGAGGAATCTCATAGATAGCGTTTCACGGCGTTGCTTCAAGGGTTGGAGACATGCTTCCTTGCAATGCTTGCCGCATATTAGTCTTTGGACACGATTTTGAAATCGCTCAATTCTAATAGAATCGCAGTCGGACATGCTTAGTAGTAGAGGTGCACAATATTCGATGAGTGATCTGATTGACGAATAATATGCACATATAGCTTGTGACCTCGACAGAAAACGTCTCATAACTCTCATAGTATATAAACGACGAGCTGCCACACAGATTAGATTATCAATATGATCAGTCCAAGTCCACTTCTCATTGAAAGTAACTCCAAGGATTGTCAGTTTTCTCACATTCGTGACGCCTTGAATTTTGATGATTTTGTTGGAATTTTTCTTACTGAAGGTGATAGGTAATTTGGCATTATTTTCAAGATAGAAATTTGAATAAACGTGTAGTCTCAGAACAGATTGCTGCATTGTCAAAATCGAGTGAAAATTCAGTAATGATTCTCACATGAGTAATGATTTTGACATGGACAGATTGACCACAGGCTACACATAATTTGTTAGTCCAATGACTTCTATTTTGTCACAACTGAACTATGCAATCCATCACCATAAATCTCACCATTTTACAATTTCATTCAAACACATTCTGAATATCATTCATTGTTTCAATTTTATACAAATTCCTTTGGTATACTGACACCCGACATCGATTATTATTCACCTCCTGAAACAAGTAACCAAGAACCATAGAGAGGAACTGATCAATTAGGTCAAGGAATTTGCTATAGTTTATTACTGTAGAAATCAGGACTGTTTTCATCTGCAGCTTTATGGCTGAAGGTGATCAAAGTCATAGTCCGGCAGCCAGAATGAGTTTCTGCAATGATTCAACGAGTCTATACGTTCAAACAGTTAGCAGTCGGATATACATACAATAGATGTGTTTCTGCGGTTAGAGGTTGGTTACGGTCTAAAACCCCACGGTTGCGGTTGGTTACGGTTGCGGAAGTTTCCTGTGCGGTAGGTTACGGTCTAAAACCCCACGGTTGCGGTTGGTTACGGTTGCGGAAGTTTCCTGTGCGATAGGTTACGGTCTAAATTGTATTTGCATGCAGAAGTGAACAATAAATGATTTCGCTGCCATTGGCCTTAAATTTTCTTTTCAACTTATTTCCAAAATGTTTCTCGTATGATTTCCATGTGATGTATTGCCACCGAAGAGGTACACAGCCAAAAAGCAGACAAGAAATCAACCATTTTCATCTGAAATTTGCCGCAGGACAATATCTGACAATACAGCGAAAAGTTGTTGATCAGATCAGACAGTAACAGTCAAACTGTCTACTTTCCTACCTTTGTTTTGCAAGAACAGACACTAAACAGTCAAGCTGTCTGCTGTTCGATTATTTTTGCAAGAAACGGTGCTTTCTATATACTATTGACTCAACATTATTAGTAGCAAATAAAAGCAATATTTATATAAAGTAGAAAATATTGTTTCTGAATCGCTTCAACACCAGTATGTTTCATTTAAATCAACATACTTTGGAAATGATTGATGCTTTCTTTTAACATTGTGCTGGTATGGCTTTATTATGTAAAGCATACCACAGTTGAAATAACATACGAAAAGCATCCAAATATATACCAAGAGAATACAGAAATATACCAAAAAAATATTTTGGTATGCATCCTTCGTACGTGATTGGTATTGAGCGATTTACAGTGTATGTGTGGATTTGTAGTGAAAGGAGCATAAACACGAATTATTCGTGAAGGAAATTGCTGTCTCTAAAAACGGAATCTTGGAATCAACAGGGTACTCAACTGTAAAATCATTACAATCATTTATACTATTATTCAACTCTGGAAGCAAATTATCAAGAGGAGAGACAGATACAACAGAAATGTCATCAATATATCTTTTCCAGAGAATAAAACTTGAAGGGTTATTGGATAAGATTTGACTTTCAATATAGAGCGACAGTTAATAGGTGACAAATTAATACCCATCGATAGACGCGAGGTTTGCTTATAAAAATGACCTTTAAAGAAAATTATGTCAGATGTTGCTTTAACCCTATCTGGCCTGGGGAGGGGCCGATTCGGCCCCGCCCTAGATACTTTTTAATCCCACAGCTGAACGTCTTTGTGTGAGAAGTCTACCTTCCGTGACTTATCCTAACTTTTAATTGCGCATCTTTTGGAAGTAAAAGATTTAATTTTGGCCAAATATTTTGGCCGTACGAGCTAAATGAAAACTAGATACGACGCCTAAAAATCGTTGGAATTTACTTTCTGCTCTCATTTCAAACTTTTTCTCGAATAAATTAATGTAGTGTTGCACAATAGACACAAATTAATGATTTTGATGACATCAATGCTTTTTATAGTATGATATTGGGATAGTATTTGAATGCGTTTTAGTCTTATATCCTCCATATACTACTCATGAATAAATAGTAGAATAATGAACATTTTCTCATTTTTTACACGAGTAATGAAACTTTTGGAAAAACTCATCATTGTAATAATTGCGTATTTGTCTTCATTTAGGTTTCTTTGTCATAATATATTCTAGCCAATGATAGATAGCCAATTTGGAATGAAATTCGCGCACATGAAAAAAAAAAGACTTTTTACTGTTTCAATGTTTGAAATTTGAAATACTGTTCATACAGCATTATTATACATGCATGAATAAAAGCAATAAATTTCTATTGATATATCAAGAAACATGCCAGATAGAACGCCTTCGCGTTATGTTTTAGTATTTTTAACATTCCGAAGCGATTGGTTTTGCAATAATAAAAAGTATCTAAAAATTGTAAAAAATGCACTTTCAAATTTTGAATTGCTATTTATAGCATGGAGAAATTAAAGTTTTGAAAACCGACTCCACCACTGAAAAGATGCATGGAATTTCATTACATTTGAGCATTAGGTTTAGGAAATCTGAGGGAGGGTCGAATCGGTCAGATGTTGCTTTAAGTTTTAATAATTTCATCAAATGCGATTCATTGATAGACGACAATGAGGTAGATGATCAGTGTTCAATAAAAAAATCAGATATAAAAGAAAATATTTTATTAGTGCCACCAATCAACGGAATAGAACCGCACAAATTTATCACATCAAAAAGAGCCAAAGAGAAATGGTTTGGAATGATCAATCGAAATGTCCATAATTGAGTTGAAGAAGTTAGAAGTGTCCTTGAGGTGTGTAGATAGAAAATTTAAAAGAGGGAGTCAAAAATATACTAAATATTTTGAAAGACTGGTTGCGGGTGTATCTATCGCAGAAACTAAAAATGGTCTTCCCTTAAGAGGAGATTTGTGGTCTTTGGGTAAAATAGTCAGTTGACTTGGAACAAGGTCACTACATTTTAATTTCAGCAATACATCTTTCATCTCTTCAGTACAATTATTGATAACTCTATGTTAAAACTTTTTTGAGCTGTACTAGGCAAGATTTGTGATTTTTCTTCGTCACTTTCGAGATGAGGAGCACTTAAACGTTCATAATCAGATTCTTCTACAGTGCAAAGCTATAATTCTTTCCGTTTTATCAGAAGGAAAACTTCTGACATTTTGAATAGATCTTATGCTTTTGATAACTTTGAAATCATCAGATTTAGGAATACATGAAATCATGGCAATATCTCTAACTTTATCATGTATAAAAGACAAACTTTTGTGAATAGGACTTGTAATGTAAACGTTATAATAAGGACGATTGGCTGGTGATGTAAATCCCCAGCTTGCTGCATTAAGTGTGGAAGCAGCATCAACACGATGTTTTTCAGATGAAATCTTGTGATGAATCTGTCTTTCAAGACAGACTTATCAGACGGTGCAATCTTTCTTTTCAATATTTCAATTTTCTCATTTTGTTACTATACTTACTCTATGGTAGATATTGTACTTTTTTCATCCGGCTTCAGTCATCACATTGACCTCGGAATCCTACCACCAGGACTCAGGAAGGTCAAGCGTACTCCATAGAATGTATGCACTACCGAGCCGTGCTACCTAAAGCAACTGATGTTTGCAATATTGTTCAAATACTTCTGATAGGTAGTTTCGGAGCTTGGTAGTGTGGGCCCCGAAAGCTCTTACTACGATTGGTACTAGCTTCTTTATTTCTAGCCGTAGATCTTGGTAATTTTCAATTTTTTTCTATATTATTGCCTTTCTTCTTCTTCTTATTGACGAGGACATTGTCTGCTCTCCTTGCTGTTATCCTTCTATCTGTAAGATTTCGAAGTCCCATAGTGTTTTAACGATTTCATTTTCAATGACTGAAGTCGGTTCAGGCTTCCATGCCTACTTGCTTACTTCATGCCGTAGTGTTCTCATATACTTCCACGTAATAGTCTGTGATTATTATTTTTCACTCAATCTTTTCATGTAGATTAGATTTGTTATTCAAGCTCTGGCGAATTTCAGTCTAGTTTGAGGAAAGCAATTACATGGTATTGCATGAGAGAAGATACTTATTGAACTTTGTCAATAAAGAATTTCATTTTCTTTCCTTTTACTCAAGTGGGATCCATGCTACAAGTTTAATTGCGCTCTGAGCAAGCAAGGAAGCATTTGTCATGACATGTCATGCTGCTTACCAAAACAAATGACTTTTGTGCGAATAATTACATTCTGAGATTATCGCGCCATTGTCTTGCAAATCAACACACATTTCTCTTCCGCATGGCTGCTTGAACTGGTTCGACTGAGTCTCAAAACTTGTACAATGAAATTTCAAAGCAACCAATGTTTCGCATCATTTCTATGCATTTTGCTTTTGGGTCTTATTGAGTCCACTGACGTTCCCTCGTTGCTTCCATTGTTTGCTCGAAGCCCAGAAGTCTACTTAGCTCCAGTTGGTTGGAGAATTATTTCCGCGGTGGATTTGATGAAAGACTTAGACAATTTGGAGGAGAACCTTCTTCGTTTATTCGTTCGACTCATTGTCAAGAATATGTGCAAATCTGAGTCGTTTGTAAGAGAATCATTCAATGAAGCAGTGAGTGACTTGCAATTTCAGCTACAAATGTACGATCATTTCAAAAGATTGCGGAGAAGTGGGGAGTCATTTCCGATGTGCAATACTGTTGGGCATGTTTATCAGACTATCAACTTGACGAAACCTCTTAAATGCTTTCTCAAGGCATATTGGTCAAATTCCTACTTCAGCTTTCGGGTAGAGGAGCTGTCGAATTCACCTCAAACTATTCTTTACATTCACAACTTCATCCCAAAGAGTTACTGCAGAGAATTTGTGCAGCTTTATGGGGAATTCATGTCACCAGCATTGGTGTACGGGAACAATGGAAATCTTACTTTCCTTAAAAGTGGTCGTAATGCTTACCAATCGAGCCTACACTACAATAAAAAGCCGCCATCCATTATCAGGAGAAATTTGGAACACCTTGAAGGGTTTCTATCATTCTCAAAACAGTCTAAGAAAGATGAACACGTTGTTTCAATCAATTACGGATTTGCAGGCATGTACAAGCCACACTTTGATTATCTACCTCACCAAAAGTTTCCACAAAGACGACTGGCTACTTTGGTTGTTTATCTAACAGACGTGAAGATAGGAGGTGGAACATTGTTTCCTAAAATGAGTGTCAAAGCAGATCCTGCGGCTGGTTCGGCTCTATTTTGGTATAATTATATCGATGGCTTTCCAATGCCAAACACTTTACACGCAGCGTGTCCTGTTGATCTTGGAAACAAGTGGATATCTAATCGATGGATACTCGAGAAAGATCAAGAACATCTGATGATCTGCAAGAAGTAAGCCATTTTCCACTGCAAAGCGTGAACTTTCTGGACATGATCTTATCTTAAAGCTGACAATTCTAATATATGTTGGAAATAATTATCGCAGCGTGCATCATAATCATTTTTGTATTCAGATGTCATTTAATCAGTGAATTACAAATGTTCCGCAACTTTCATTTGTGTCTCTTCATGTAAGTGACATATACACATGTACATGTCTGCACGCAAACTATCACATATATACAAAGGCCGACGCATTGACTTTGCGCTCTGCATTTCAAAAATTGCGTTTGGTTGGTCTTGTAAACTAAGCCTGACATATAGGCCACAGTGGCGGTGCGCACTACAGATTTTTTGTGGAGGGAGGCAACTTGACACATTGCATGCAAAAAATTGGCTGAATGTTCTTACAAATTTTGATAAATATGATTTGATAAATATGAATGTTTTTGTTAGTGGTCTATTTGCTAATAACAGTTTATTTTATCGTCAGTGAAACGTATCGTTGATACACTTTAAACTGTAGAGAAAGAAAGCTGGCTGATTTTGACTACGAAACCAATGTACAAAACGAGAACAACAAAATGTGCGAAAGCGCTATTGTTCGTGCTCATCAACGAAAGGGATTGGCTTTCCTATCAGATTATCTTTATCATCCAATAGGAAAGCCAATGGCCTTCGTAGTGTATGAGCATGAACAATAGCTCTTTCGTACATTATATTATTCTCTTTTTGTACATGGCTTTCGTAAGTAGCTTTGGTATTGCTCAGTTTACAGTGTCGTGGCTCCATTGGCCTATATATAATGTAGGACTACTATCTAGTTACATGACATTTATTTACACTTGCATATCAGCTAAGTCGAAAAAAACTGTTTCAATTGTTAAGCTGTTGAAGCATGCGTAATAACATTATTTGTGGGTCCTGTATTTCAGCCTTGATTATTCACGGGTCACATTTTTCATCAGTAATAACATTGATAATCCACCGGATGTCAACATGGATTGGGACAAATGCAAAAATAAATACAAAATGTCAGCGGAAATGCATTGGAATTTTAGGATTCTTGAAGACATTATTTTTAAACGTTGTCTAAACGAAGAAATGTAGTGTAGTAGTTTTTGCACAAGTTGAAGTTGAGTTTAAGTATTTTGGCGAGCTCTTGGAGCACCTCTTTTTTGACTTAAATGTTCGAAATTCTTAAATTGCTTTGCAACACTATTGTCGATTTACGACCGCCTATCTTGCAAGCAGTTCAAAATTTGAATTGAACGTTGGCATATAACTATACGTCGCAAAATTCAGATTGAAACAAATTCCTTTTTGAGGAATGAAAGCAAATATTCGATTGGGAGTGAAAAATGATGTGCACGCTTGGTGTATGCACAGACATTCAAAAAATGGCATCGGATAGATACTGCACAAGAATAACGGATTTAGAACACAAGATACGAGAATGGAGACCGAATAGTACTGACATGTGGAACACATGAATGGTAGTGTCAGAGTTGGCACCGGAGACCTTCCGAAATCACCCAGTTGAAGCACCTGGACCTCGCCACAATGGCGAATTTTTTCAATCTTTAAGCCTTATTTGCCTCAGGCTTTTTCTTGTTGGTTAAGTATTAGGGAGGGGGCATTACGGCCCTTCCTAAGATCTTACAGACCTAAAAGATCTTCTTATGTGGCATGACATAATAAGGTATGCCTATTTTGTGCATGCTTTATCCGGAGGTAGTATCAGTTTTTCATTCCAAGTTAATCATTTTACAATGAATAGCATTTTAAAATTTAAGCAATCTTTTTTTTCAATCTCGTTATTGTATCTAAAACAGTTGACAGAATTCCATGAAAATTACAGGTGAGCTTATTTAGAACATGCTGTCTGGTGATGTTATCGATTTACATATGATTACTCTTTTAATTAATTACGCTTATTACATTCTTATCACAGTATTTGTTTCCCTACAATTCTTCTATAATTCTTGTAATAAATTCGTAAATGCTGGAAAAATATTTGCATGAATATTTATAGCTCTATTTATCAATAATTATTTCACTAAATCTTTGAGAACAGCATCGATGAATACTAGAGAAGTTTGTGTAATTCGTTCAGTTATTGAATTATGAATATGTGTTTATAAGTAGTATGTATAAAACATACGTAATATTAGTCATCACAGCGAGGTAAAAAGCATCTGAGCATCAGTTAACATTCTTACTCGACCATGTTTCATGAACGTGCAAACTACCTATGTTGTAAATCATTTAACTCAAAATTCTGATCAATAAAGGTGAAAATTCAAAATGTCGAAAAATGATATGATTGCAAATTATTTCATGTGGCTCCAGTGGCTTGAATATTGTCCACAACAAGCAGCTACACCTCATAGAAAACCAAGAAAAAATTGGGAAAAATCACTCAAGGAGACATTCAAACAATTATTCGTTCGGTGTGAGATGAGAAATCCAAAGGGGGTTCATGATGGCCCCCTGAGGCTAATAGGGTTCGACCAAGAAAGTCACGGCCATCATATTTCTAACATGTTGCTTCTTACGTGTTATGAAGGATGACTGAAGGAAATACATGTAGAAAAGAATGTCTCATTTCACTTCGATGCGGAAAATCGTTCTGCTGGCTGAACTACGAGCACACAGTTAACCGTCACGTTGCAAAGCAACAGGCCTACAACTCTCATTAGATTGCAGAAAGATTAATTTCAATTCATTAGGTGCATTATTAAATTGCAACGTGACGGTTAACTGTGTGCTCGTAGTTCAGCCAGCAGAACGATTTTCCGCATCGAAGTGAAATGAGACATTCCCAGAATTATGCACACCCTGTGGCTACTACGAATCTACACGTCTGCCGAGTTCTGTCCGGTTCCTCTTCGTTTCGTCTATCAATCCCCGAGATGATGTGCTATCATTTCCCGAGAGAAAAAACATGATAAACTTAATAGGAAATCAAATAATACCGAAATAACCTACTGGGATCCTTAACAATACCACACAAACTTGTAAAACTGTCAAAAATTACCCAATAAACTTATTACATTCATTATTATGCCAGTGGGTTTAATAGGATTGATAAAATATGTCCTACAAAGTTCAGCAGGCAGTTGTAAAAACAGACAAACTTGATGCGACTTTTCTCAGCTTTTGGGATTTCTACGCACTGCAGATACAGCACTTTTGGTTCCTGACTAAGCGCTGCTATCACGGCCGAAATTATGTATGTTTCAAAACTGAATACGCTTCTACGTTTCACACAGGTGTAGCAACAAACCTATTGGCAAACTAGACTTGACTGACAAAACTTAGTGGGACGCCGTATAAAACTGAGCCAAAATAGTAGGAAATTAGATTAAACCCAACGAACTTAGTAGGAAAACCAGCCAAACTGGAATAAACCTATTGGGTATTACTGGGTCGACTTAATAAGTTTATTCGGCAATTTTTTTCTCGGGTTCTTATTTATGTGATTAAAACCAGCCAAACTGGAATAAATCTATTGGGTACTTAACAAGCTTCGATGTCTTAATTACTGGGTTGACTTAAGTAAGTAAGTAAGAAGCGTATATATTCTTGATAATGAAAATCGAAAACATGGCAAATCTTTACAGAATACGAAAAGTAATGACTAAGTAAATTGGAGGCACAGAATTATATATATACACAGAAACTAATCAAAGTTAAGTAACTTGCACACAAATGGGAAGAACGATTCAGATCGACGTGCCGTTATTGCAATTGGTTGAATCAACAACCCAGTGCTTGTAAGGCGATTCGGTACAAGTCCATGCAACGGGTGACTTGACATTGCTCAGCCTTAAGCAATAAGTTCTTTCCTTGCTCCAGGCGCATGCATTTAATGGAGGGAAGCAAATCGCAACGGCAAGATATCCCACAGATAATCTTGTGTGCCCTCTTTTGCACCTGCTCTAGATGTCCAGAGAGTTGGGCATTAAGACCTACAAACACAGATGACGCATACACCAACACTGAAACCACCAATGACTTGTAAACGGTTATTAAGTCTTTCTTACTGAGAAGTCTTTTCAGCTTACGCACAAGATGAAGACGGGATGAGCACAATTTCACAATGTAGTTAATATGGTTGTTCCACTTTAAGTCACAAGAAAAAAATACACCAAGAATCTTAATAAGTTTATTCGGCTATTTTTTTTCTCGGGTTCTTATTTATGTGATTAAAACCAGCCAAACTGGAATAAATCTATTGGGTACTTAACAAGCTTCGATGTCTTAATTACTGGGTTGACTTAATAAGTTTATTCGGGTATTGTTTCTCGGGTTCTTATTTATGTGATTATGTCATGCAATGATGGTATTCGTTTATACAGATTTTTTCTCTTAAATATATAACAGCTCAAGACGCTGTTATTTATTTAAGCTTTGACAGCTCTTGGACGATACCATTGTAGAACCATGAATCTTGATGCTTCAAATTACACATAAGAATTTTGATTTCACACACTTTGAAAACAAATCCACTTATTTTGTAATTTTGTGAAAAGATGAAAAGAAGCATCATATCAAAAGGCTTTCAAACTACCAGCTTTGTACATGAATTATGCGATTATGTTATATAATCTGAGTTTTGAATCTGTATTTGCTATCTTAATGCAACGCAAACAAGTAGCATGGTACTCATTGACTTCTGGCAAATTTCATTATTTATCATCAAGTTTAATTATGTTAGAATAAAATAAAAATTCTGATTCCAATTTTATTGTACAGCAGACGTCATATTACCCGGGACGCCTATATTTTCCCTGTTATCTTAATGCAATTCCACATCTATCGACTTGATCCAAAATATTCTTCACTATGTTGTTCAAATGAATACCGACTGGAGAATCTGCCTCCCTGAGTTAAGGTATCTTATTTTTCTTTACTGTGTCGTGGAAAGAAATATAAAGAGTGCGCAATAAATTACTTCGGACAAAATGATTATTCATCCCTTTTGCTAAATATAAAGATGTTTATCATTGAGGCATGTCATTAGCAACTCAATAAATGAGTATGCAACACCTTGACATACACTAATAGTCAAGGCATTTTGATCAAACTTAGTTGCGTAATGAAACGTCACAGGGAAGAAACTAGCTATGAATACACATATGAAAAGAGCAGCTTTTATCTGAAAATTTCAAACTTATTAATGGGTGCGAGCTAGCATAGTCATCTGTATCCAAATTTGATGTTTCGAGCATCAGCAATGCATCATGAAAATTTATCCTAAGTCTTGTCGTTCACTCTTTTCATATTTCCTTCCTCGACACGTTCAAGCAATCGGTGAAAAGTGAAATATCTTGACTCTTGCATGCGGATTGTCTACACTGTAAACCAAACTGTGCCCAATATGTGACCGATTATGTGCCCGACACATTTTCGTCACATCGGTCACATTTGGTCACATGGGACTTCCATGTGACCGATGATGAATTGTCATAAATCATGCACATAGCCCGAGTACTTGATGAGAGAAATTCAAATTGATTTTACGAATACTTTTCGGCATGTTTTGTTCAAGAATATCATTGGCAAAAAGATAATATCATATTGAATTTGGTTTGATTAAAAAGTGTTTTAATGAGGATAATGATTGTGTCTGCGGATTGTCTAGCTGATATTCATTTGAACGCGGTAAAACATTCTTTAGATCAAGTCGGAAGATGTGGAATGACATTAAAATGACAAGGAAAAAACAAATGGAGCTGAATGTCTAAAATGATGTCTTCTTGATTAGTAGTTCAATGCGTACACTTCACAATCAATCAGCTATCGAGACGAATTTTGTCCACTAGAAAAGTGAATTGCTGCAGACGTGATACTAACGTAGTGTCGCCGTTGTCTCAGATTCGGCGTTGCAGGCAATGACGGAGACACAGAGTTGCATTGCATAAGTGTGTCACTTTGCTGGAAGTGCAAACTGATTCAAAACAATGGCAAATGCAGGAACTTACTAAGTGGGCAAAAAGAAATTTTTAATACCTTGCAGAGATAGGAAAAATAGTCGTGTGCCGCTTGCGGATTGTTGTGAATTCCTTCAAAATGCTCCGATCGTCACGATTCCTTCAGCTTCGAAGAATTCAGAATATTGTGCAAAAGTTTTTTCGATAATTTTGGTCCCTCCGATCATTATTAAAAAAACCTAGCAGGCGCACGAAAAAACGTTCACAAACTTCTGTGTAGAACTTGATATCGACTGTGTGTCTTTGCTGTGTGATCCGGTTGATAACAGTCACTGAAACTTCGCACAATTTGACGTGGTTAATGTTGAACTGGTATTGTTATATTTCTATAACATTAAGTCAGCAGATTGTGCAATTTCAGCGTTGAATATTCCAATGTTTCCTTGGCAGTCAAACCAGTGAGCGTAATTTTCAGTCTATAGACGGATTTCCGTCTATTTCGGACGAAATTTGTTGGGTCACGAGATTCGCCAAAATATCCAATATAAAATAAAAGGGGTAGGGGGTTGGGTTTCAGCAGGCTCTGGAACTTTTTATTTTATTGGTCATGGAAGTTACTTCCGTTTGCATGGATGTACGTACTGCCATGTTTTCCTAGAAATGAAGTTCCGGAAACGTTGCAAAAGCTGATTTAACAAACCCTACTCGAATTATCTATGTGTAATCAACATCATTGATAGCTCTCCGCACCCACTTTTCCCTGCTACTAATTTTCCGTCTATTCGATAAGCGTGCGTTACGCCCACTGAGTCAAACTAAAGAAGAGACGGCCTGTCTAATTCTGTGGACGGAGAAAACTGAATTATCGTAAACATAATTTTTAATGTGATTTCAGCTGGACCTTTGATTTGCTCTTTAATTATGGTTGCCATATATCCTCTTCGCTTCGGATGCGTATGCTTCCCGCCAAGGTATGCTATACGTATAGTATAGCACATGTAGGTGCCTGTCACAGTGCGGCTTCATTCTACAAGCTCGATTATGATCTGTGTGTGAGTCTGTCTTTTGCGCTAAGTCGGAATGCGCGAGTGCTGCAGTCAATTGGGTCACAAAGAAGTCAATAAGTGTAAATCGATTCCATGGTAAAATTAGCTCAACTGTGGTGTTTTTCTACGCACAAGGAAATGGTCGGAACGGTAGAATAGTTGCAGCCTCAAAATACGGCAGCATATGTTAATGACGCGCTCGAAAAACACAGTCGAAGAAGCTGAGATCTTCTGTCTTGCTCGATCCATAGAATTTGATAGCATAAAATCTCTGGCATGGAAGTAAAACTTCATACAATGAACAGCAGTGGCACGAAAATCGCACGCATCTTCACTTAGATACACTTGTTAACGGCTGTATCAGTGGGCTAGAATCAATCACAGGTGCAATTCTAGGCTTTCCGTTGCTCATTCATGCCCCAACATAGCTCCCGCGAATGTGCAGCGACCTTCAGCCGATGTAGCCGCGTGAAGTAGCGGATCTGTGAGAGTACGCGAGGGAATTCTCCCAGTCGTATAGAGGAGTGTCGATACAACACGCGGACACACTACAGGACCGTTGCACCGGTAGATCAAGGGGTTCTAGATACCAGTGGCGTAGCCTGCTTTAAGACGTTTCCGGGGCTAGAATCAGTCTTGGCATCGGTATGTACTGTAGCATGCAGCTTATATGCGAAGTAGCCGGTTCTAGTCTAGAAGTCACTTTGATGTTTTCAAATAGCTAAATAATGATAAAATAATGATGAAGTGAAGGTATGCATGTGTAGACAATTAACTACGCGTTTGTCATACACGCTGTGATTAGCCAGTCAGTGTGTGTGTGTGTGTGTGTGTGTGTGTGTGTGTGTGTGTGTGTGTAACTCGTAACGAATTCTTAGTCTTATCGCCCGGATTGAATCACAAGAGATGGATGATGGACTGCTTCTCTGTGGATTGCATGCAGCGGCCGCGACGAGCTGGAAGGTGTCGCCGAGCTGCTCTGGCGCGTGCGAACGGCACATTGATAGATTGGTTGAGTTGTCGATGACATCAACAAACCATTGCTGATCACGTGTGGCTCGTGTTAGTTTTTGGCCAATCGGTGCAATATCGGCGACACTCCGGCGACTGCGCCTGAGAGAGGAAGAGAAATAAAACCACCGACAAATTATACATGTATATGCATGCATCCGTTGGAGTGATGAAATAAAGACTTAAGATGAGATGTAGCGTTTGGTCTCTGGCGCATATTGTATACGATTAAACTATGTTGGGGAATTTATATAGAAATGCATTGCCCCGAATGCCCGAATGGACGCTACGCCAGTGCTAGATGCAGTATGTACAGGAATAAACTGCTCAACACTATAAAAAATATACGCAAATAAATATTATAAATATATACAAAGATATGGCAATTTGCTGTCGCATACTGCATCTTGAAGTTAAGACATCCCTGATTTAGGAACTTCCCAAATCATGAGAAAAACAAAGATATCTCAAAATGTTGACGATTTCTTTATGAACGAATGAGCAGGACAACTTGATGTCACAAACCTGAAGCTCGTGGGTTAGTTGAATAACAGTGAGTTGGAGGTCATTGCATCAACAAAGTACACGATACGCAATGTTACAATATACAAAACTTGCCGCATATCTGTGTAGTCATGGGAACAGAATGACAAAAGATGATGAAGAAATAGAAAGGAAAGAAGTTATCACAGGACAATACTTTAATCGATAAAAATAAAGTTGCAATTTTTGGATGTTATTTTTGTTGAAAGGCAAATCTTTTGAAATGTATGGAATTACTGATATCACATTAAATAATGTCCAGATTGATTACTCATTTGAAAAATATCCTCTAAAATGAATTATATATGGTTCTACTTGAAACCTTTACAAGTAGTATTACACAGATTAGCTGTGCATATTTAAAAATATTTCTGGAAAATACTCAATTTCTCTTCAAGTTCTCACGTAGCAAATGTCACTGAAATATATAAGAAGTGACCACAAATTTAATCAGAAAAAGGAAGTACATCGAAGAGAAATGACAAAAACAATGCCACTACTACAGTTAGCAGTAGGCCGAAGGAACAATAAACACATTTTTATCGATTACATTGAGTTGACAGAGCACTCGAACAAACAATTATGCGACATGATTCAACGAGTTAGCGTCAGCAACGACACCGTCACAAGGTGGGAAGACTTTTCAAAGAAGGATGCAATACAAATAAGTGAATTATCATTTGCGGATACCTTGGGTTTTCACTGAGATAAATGAGGTAATAAATTGATGTATTCATGAGCTATTAATAAGTATACAAAACATTCAACATCGCATCATCGGTGACATTAGCCGTTTAGAAGATTTTTCGCAAATACTCTGTAAATCACATTACAGTGGAAGCTTCCGAAACAAGTCTCGCAAATCATAAGTATCTTGCTTGATATCGCGAAATTATGAATTCCAATTCAACATCATATCAGACCCAATTATACGTCTATTATTTCTATACGCGTTTTCTCATGCAATTCTGAACAAATTAGAACTCGGCTGGATCATCTGGTAGCCGATATGGTTTCAATAGTGATAGTTGACAGGGAGCTGTCAAATGAACGCTATATTAGCGCTGCCATAGCGATATCCATCAAAGGCATTTCAAAACAATCTCAGAGTCATAGTGATCGTTGACAGGGAGCTGTCAAATAAACGCTATATTAGCGCTACCATAGCGATATCCATCAAAGGCATTTCAAAACAATCTCAGAGTCATAGTGATCGTTGGATATTGCTAGCGAAAATGATCGATGCTTTGGACTTATATGCATGTATAGCCACTAGCAAATAGCAGTTGATCAATATTTATGTATTATAGTGTTGTTATCTTTAAAATTTGGGTCTCAAAAGTTTGTTGAATGAGAAAGAAAACGTGAGGATTAAGAATTATGAAATATTTGCGCCATCACCAGGTAAAAAAGCACTTAGCTAAGCCATTTGACATCTATCTAACTTTCTTACAACTTTTCATACAGTGCCACCTACATCTTTTCGAAGAGCCTTGATGCTGGCTGCCTATTTATTTGATTTCTATGATTTCTTTTTCTTCAACAGGTGAAGCAAGATATTTGTATCAACTCCACTTGTGCGAGAAGTAAAAATACGTGGTAGGACTACTCTCCTGTTAGAGTGCATGGTTTACAGAGTATTCATCATTAAATCTCCAAGTGATCAACTTTCGAGTGATCTTCAGAGCAAAGCTTTCTCAGAACATGTTATTGCTACATTTCAAGATATCTGCAGTATTTCCAAGGGATAGAGATATGCGAGATACTATTTGGCAGGATTTCAGGTTTCAGCTGCAGAATTAAAATTGCGAATTCTCGGATATTGTTTCCTTGAAATTCACGACATGTTAACATTGTCCATCATGTCCATGCTTTGACGCTTTCTAACATCTGTACCTCGTTTCTTACACATAACTCGAACAACTATTGTTTCACACAGAAGAGCGATCAAAGAGATTGCACAACCGCAGACAAGAACAAGTAAAACTCCAGCAACGTCGAAGAGAGATAATGAGCGCGAAGTAACTCCCACATCACTACCAGCTTTATTACACCGCGAATTGGCTCTCCACCATCTGAAAAGTGCATGTATCATTAATGGCAGAATTTTATCACCTTTTTGCTACACAGAGAGGTAGTCCATTAGATGCTGTAGAAATTTCAGTATTCAATTCATCACTACATGCATTGACATGTAAGAATGCTATGTAAATGCACAAAGAAATCAAACCATAGAATGTGTGACATAGAGATTGTAAATGTACAGTACATTGAGATTATGAATGTCCATCAAATATATCATTAACGTGGATTTTTGAGAGCAACAATCTAGGACATCTAAGCGCCGGAAATGTCCTACATTGCTGCCTTCGTTTTTCCACATTGAAGCACAGCTGAATTATACACAATATGGTAATCTCAAACAGCATGCCAATGCTACAACATTTTGAGGATGGAGAAGAGATAAACTATATAATAGACATAGACATAGCGGCGGTGAATCAGCAAAAGGCCATATGTGCAAAATTTTCAAAAATGACTTTTTAAGGCAGAAATGTTCTAGATTGCATTTTACACCAAGTCCTAGAAGGATATCTTGATATTCGATTTACAAATATATTAAAATTTAGAAGTGCAAAAAGCCTTATATTTGTCGATCTTCAATCACTTTTTTGTAATCGGCAGAAGGCCTTATGTGATTGCTTGTTTCATTTCTTTTCATAAACCACTTTCGTAACCTGCGAATGGCCTGAATAGCTTTCCATCTAATTAAAAATATAAGGTATCTAACCAAAGAAACTGCTGTCCCGAGCGCAGCACTGATTTGTGGCTTACAAACTGATCACATACATGAACAACCACGTCAGATGAACAAAATTAGTAATGACTAGGGTTTGCAATCCCGAATCCAGTGGTCTCTTTCAAATCCCGAAATCTTTGTGTTTTACTCGCGGGATGCAGAGATTCATTCAGCCATCCTTTCAGAGGGGCTCCAAAAGTTGTTGGTAAATAATTCCAATAGTAATAATGCTAAGTTCTAATAGGAATTTAGCAGTTATCCAACGCTTTGCCAGTGGAAAGTGAATACATTTTCGAATGATTCACGATATTTTTCTTATTTTCTAATTCAATAACGTGTTGTAGTTGTCTCGATGTAGGCCTGCTTGCATCTGAGAATATATATTTACCTCCGTACTTTATTCATAGGCCATACATATAGGTACGAATTTTAGTAGGCGAAATTTTAAATGGACAAGAAACCGCATTGAGATATAAATGGAAAAAGTGAAATCTTACTTGTGCTCTAACTTCGCCAAAGATATCGAGTATATCAACGGCAATATTCCTTTGTCGATTTCCTCTTTCAACCTCGATCCATGTAGGAGACCAATTGCAAAGGATCGTTTTCCGAACGATTTTCCAACAACCATCAGCTCACACTTCGGATCTTCTATGTTTGTCTGAAAATCCAAGGACATCACATTCTTGAACCGAAAAATTTTCGGCTACTCTACATATTGCTGTTTATAACCACTACGTGACATTGCCACGCGCAATTCACGCGTAATTACGGAGCACCCTAAACATCCGTGGTTAAAGGCAATTTATACTTCTACGCGCGCACATTCGCTTTGCAGTAAGAGTCAACAATCACGTGATCTGATGCTGTCAAAACTAGAGAAATGTTTATGAATAAGCGCTGGCGAGCGTTCAAAGTTTACGTGTCGTCTACGGTCGTCTACGGTCGTCTACGGTCGTCTACGGTCGTCTACGGTCGTCTACGGTCGTCTACGGTCGTCTACGGTCGTCTACGGTCGTCTACGGTCGTCTACGGTCGTCTACGGTCGTCTACGGTCGTCTACGGTCGTCTACGGTCGTCTACGGTCGTCTACGGTCGTCTACGGTCGTCTACGGTCGTCTACGGTCGTCTACGGTCGTCTACGGTCGTCTACGGTCGTCTACGGTCGTCTACGGTCGTCTACGGTCGTCTACGGTCGTCTACGGTCGTCTACGGTCGTCTACGGTCGTCTACGGTCGTCTACGGTCGTCTACGGTCGTCTACGGTCGTCTATGGTTGTCTACGGTAGTCTACGGTTGCCGCTTGAGACACGGATGAACCGCTTAGCATGTTCCGTCTTCCCGGAGCATAAAATTTAGGTCCTATCACATTGTTTAGCCATGCAGACACATGAGACGGCAAGTCTATATAGCAGGACTGTCGAAATGTGCTGCAGTAATGTCACGTGTAAATACGTGTAGTTTACGCATGAATTACGCGTAATTGAGCATGGTATGTCACCTACTGAGGCATGGGCGGCCTGAGGTCAGATATGGTTGAAATCCGATAGAACTAGTCTCACCTCGTATTCATTCACCGAATCGTCCAAAATGAATGCATAATCTTCTTTTCTGGCGCGTTGGAAACCTAACTCACTTGAATTGACCATCCATTCAGGATTCTGCTCATGCATCATATCATAGACAGTTTATATCCCTGTATTTCCGAATCTGCGAAGAAGTCAAGAACTCCGCTGTTCCACAGTTCCAAATTTGATCTGGAAATGAAAATTGAGGATGAAATCAGAACAAGCCCCAAGGAAGATCGAACTCTTACCTTCTTCTGTTTCGGCAAATCTTCTACTTTAGAAATTGGCACATTGAATGATTTGACAGTTAAAAACGCGGCAAGATTTGCTGTATAGCTCGTTGTGAGGATAAATACGAAGAAATATAAAGTTCCAGTCAAAATTCGGCCAGGCAATGACCGAGGAATATTTTCTGTTCCTCCCTAAAAATAGCAAGAAATTACATACTACTGATTCTTGGTGAAAGTAATTATCTAATAGCTCTATTTTATAGTTGTGATCAACAAAGTGGGTCTTCAATCACTTAGATCACGGCTATTATACTTTTTCTTTCCATATGAATGCATTTTGCTAAAATAAATTATAATAGAGTAATAATATTTAAATATATTACGATAGTATCTTTCCCCTCATATTCAATCTCTGCAACCGCTTATTCGTGATATTAAATCGTGATGTGATGAAAGGCGTCTTTTGGATAAATGACAATTTCGCAATTCACATGATTAACAATTGTGTGCATGGTGGATAACAGTTCTTACATTTTGAAATTTCCATTTTTAAGTTAAACTTTGAAACTTTACACTTTTATGACCTTACTGTATTTATCAGCCGGTTTGAGATAGCAAATAATTTATCAAATTTTTGAACTGCTATGATGTTAATGGAAAAAAAATTTGCAGATATCAGATTATTTTCCAAAAAACTGTTCCAATGTGATTTTGAGCATTTACACGAATGTGATTTAACATTGGTGTTGTTTATTTATTTCTATGCATGTGTTAAAAAATTAATATTACCAGCACTTTTCAGTCATTGGTCAACACTTTTCAGTCCTTGGTCAACACTTTTCAGTCATTGGTCAACACTTTTCAGTCCCTGGTCAGAACTTTTCAGTCATTGGTCAGCACTTTTCAGTCCCTGGTCACAACTTTTCAGTCATTGATCAGCACTTTCCAGTCATTGGTCAACACTATTGAACCCTTGGTCAGCACTTTTCAGTTCCTGGTCAACAATTTTCAGTCCCTGGTCAACACTTTTCAGTCATTGGTCAGCACTTTTCAGTCCCTGGTCAGCACTTTTCAGTCCTTGGTCAGCACTTTCCAGTCCCTGGTCAGCACTTTTCAGTACTCAGTCAACACTTTTCAGTCCCTGGTCAGCACTTTTCAGTCACTGGTCAAAACTTTTCAGTCCCTGGTCAACACTTTTCAGTCATTGGTCAGCACTTTTCAGTCCCTGGTCAACACTTTTCAGTCCTTGGTCAGCACTTTTCAGTCCCTGGTCAGCACTTTTCAGTCATTGGTCTGCACTTTTCAGTTCTTGGTCAGCATTTTTCAGTCCCTGGTCAGCACTTTTCAGTCCTTGGTCAGCACTTTTCAGTCATTGGTCAGCACTTTCCAGTCATTGGTCAGCACTCTTCAGTCCCTGGTCAGCACTTTTCAGTCCTTGGTCAGCACTTTTTAGTCCCTGGTCAACACTTTTCAGTGCTTGGTGAGCACTTTCCAGTCCTTGGTCAGCACTTTCCAGTCCTTGGTCAGCACTTTTCAGTCCCTGGTCAGCAATTTTCAGTCCTTGGTCAACACTTTTCAGTCCTTGGTCAGCACTTTTCAGTCCCTGGTCAGCATTTCTCAGTCCTTGGTCAGCACTTTTCAGTCCCTGGTCAGCACTTTCCAGTCCCTGGTCAGCACTTTTCAGTACTCAGTCAACACTTTTCAGTCCCTGGTCAGCACTTTTCAGTCCCTGGTCATCACTTTTCAGTCCTTGGTCAGCACTTTCCAGTCCTTGGTCAGCACTTTTCAGTCCCTGGTCAGCACTATTCAGTGCTTGGTGAGCACTTTCCAGTCCTTGGTCAGTACTTTTCAGTCCTTGGTCAGCATTTTTCAGTCCTTGGTCAGTGCTTTTGAGTCCCTGGTCATCACTTTTCAGTCCTTGGTCAGCACTTTTCAGTCCCTGGTCAGCATTTTTCAGTCCTTGGTCAGCAATTTTTAGTCACTAGTCAGCACTTTTCAGTCCCTGGTCAGCACTTTTCAGTGCTTGGTGAGCACTTTCCAGTCCTTGGTCAGCACTTTTCAGTCCTTGGTCAGCAATTTTCAGTCCCTGGTCAGCACTTTTCAGTTCTTGGTCAGCACTTTCCAGTCCTTGGTCAGCACTTTTCAGTCCTTGGTCAACACTTTTCAGTCCCTGGTCAGCACTTTTCAGTCCTTGGTCAGCACTTTTCAGTCCTTGGTCAGCACTTTTCAGTCCTTGGTCAGCACTTTTCAGTCCCTGGTCAGCACTTTTCAGTCCTTGGTCAGCACTTTTCAGTCCCTGGTCAGCACTTTTCAGTCCTTGGTCAGCACTTTCCAGTCCCTGGTCAGAATTTTTCAGTCCCTGGTCAGAATTTTTCAGTCCTTCGTCTGCAATTTTCAGTCCTTGGTCAGCACTTTTCAGTCCCTGGTCAGCATTTCTCAGTCCTTGGTCAGCACTTTTCAGTCCTTGGTCAGCACTTTCCAGTCCCTGGTCAGCACTTTTCAGTACTCAGTCAACACTTTTCAGTCCCTGGTCAGCACTTTTCAGTCCCTGGTCATCACTTTTCAGTCCTTGGTCAGCACTTTTCAGTCCCTGGTCAGCATTTTTCAGTCCCTGGTCAGCACTTTTCAGTCCTTGGTCAGCACTTTCCAGTCCTTGGTCAACTGTGAGGTCAATACTTTGCAGTTGGTCAGCTTTGTGCTGCAAAGTGTATTTCCGTCATGGTTTTATTTTCTCTATGTATTATTTTGATTGTAATTACTTGAATATCCTTGACAATTGTGTCTAAATCTTGCATTTGAAACATTGGAGCATTACAATATTCTCAATTAACTTATATTGACTAATGCAGATTCAAAAATGTCAAATTGGCAGACGATTTCTTATTAACACAATTATCAACATTACTGTTAATTTGGACTTCTATGTCAGATAGATGACAATATTCGAGAAAATTCACCCCTTCGCCCACCGCATCTTTTACTACCGTTATTTTCTTCATTATCATTTCTGTGGTTCTTTCATTTTCAAGTCGCTATTTTGGTTAATAGAATGTATCGAATATTGGACACCAAGGCATAATACTGATCAAATTTAGATTCAAAAGTCTTCTTTTGCAATGTTTAGTAGCCTATGTCTATTCCTAGTCCATGGATAGAAATAGTGTATTATGCATTTCAAAGTATAGCCATAGACATCTTAATGTCATAGTTTGGCCGACAAATGACGCTAAGATATAATCGAGAGATATATATAATATTATATATATATTAGAGATATAATAGAGAGATGGAAACATTTCCATGATTTTACTTTTGGAAATAAGGAAACAAAAAATGCTTCACATCGGCTGCTAGTCCATTGAAATTGATTATTTTATATCTCTTTCGGTATGAAATACGAGTGTAATTCTGTTATAATGATGAACTTCCAATAAAGTTGTATGAAAGTTAACGCTTTGTTTAATCGAGCACAATGGAGTGCACTTTGTTTTTTGCATCAATCTTTCTTTGAAATGATGATATTCTTCCTTCATCAACTTACATGTAGGCCTACATCAAATGCTATTATACAGTAAGCGTTCTGTTTAGAATAAACTTATTGAAAACTAGACGGTCTCGTGCTCTTGTCTAGCTGTGAAGCTCCATGTAAAAATTCAATAAAACTTCCAGAAATCGGGTGCGGGATATTGGCTTTTGTTTTTAGTGCAATAATAAAATACCTACGTAGGCCAATTAGCAGTGTAGTGAAAATTTGTCAGCCCGTATTGTAGTTCATGAACTTAAAGTAATAATAATCAATAATAATCAAAAACGGGGTGACTTTGCCCGGTTTTCAGAAACATTTCTTTTAACATATCTTTTAAAGTTAACTGAATTGATGAATGACTCAAATTATCTTAACAAATTATTACACATCATTGTGCAATTATTCCTCAATCGTTGCACATATTTACTCATTAACATACAGTAGCCGATGATTTGTATGGATACACTAATTCGCTCTATTTAAAAATTTGAATGGTGACTGAAAAATCAAACTAAAAATCACTAAAAGTCACTAAAAGTCACTAAAAATCAAAAAATACGAAAAAAAAGCGAATATATTCGTAACATTTGGTTATCTCATACTTATAAGTATATCGCTTCAATCGTCGGGTTGAAATATTTTTGGCAGATGTATAATAATAATACACATCATACAAAATTAAGTCCTCTATCATAAGGTTCATTGTTTTAAAAAATGTTTGAAGATTGTGCAATATATTGAACATCAGTAAAAAAAAGGGTTAAGAATTGTCGTTTTACTGATCTTGGGTGACAATCTACAAATTAAAAATAATGCGAAGTTCGTGCACGAATTTAGAAAGAAAACTTCAGCAGCTCTCGAACTATGGTAAATACCACTATTTTGTCTTCCCTATGATGCATTATACTGGCCATAATGACATACGTGTGAGTCATACTTTCACTAGTTCCTGAAAGAATAGGAAGAGAATCATTGCTCTCAACCGAGTACCAGCTGTCTTTTTCCACTTCAATGGTTCCTTACAAGCTATGACCACTACTATTTGAATTCAAGCTATTGTGTACAGAATGTCACTCCAAGATTTATGCGTTCTTACAATATGAATGCTTGAAATATTCTGGAAATGAGTGAAGCCATGATTTATGAGCTTGTTGTGCAAATACAACATGCTTGGAGAAAGCAGAATTGATTCTAAGGTGCAGAGAGTGAAATGCAGATGTAACTTTCTTACGAATGTTAAACTTGCCATTATTTGAGTAAACTTTGAAGATTTAGGGCAAGTATTGATCCTTCATTGTCAATATGTAGAAACGACTCGTTCAAGAAATAATGAAAGCGAGTTTCATGAAATCTCGTACAGCGAGTAAGGAAATGTAATTGCGTCAAACCGCGTGAGGCGAACCATTTATGATAATGAAAACAAGAGAATTTTAATAAAAATAATATTCTTCATAAACTCACATCTCAAGAATCATTGAATGATTACTTTTCAAGAAAAATCGCATAGAAAGGCATGGAGTGAAAGTGAAAAGAAAAGTCATCGACAAATCCGTGAATTGAAGGAGTTCTTAGATAGCTTTGTTCGTGGGATAGCACCATAATGTCATCTTTTCAATCTTTCATTTGATAATGGGACTGTTGGAAAAAAGGGTTGTCCCAGATTGTTGGAAAATTGCAGATGTATGCCTAATCGCGAAAACTGTACCGATGAAACGTGGTGAATTTAGACCTACTATATCACTTTTGCCAATTGCTAGTGAATTCTGTGAACATGTTGTATTAAACTACTTTTATGACGATTTGATAGATAATTATGATGAATGTCAGTTTCCCTATAAACTGTAAATCATTGGATACGAAAATTACATACAAACATACACCATATTCACATACAATTTGAAATTAACATTTGATACGAGATTCTCGTATGTTTACAGAGATTTGGTATGTTTTTCACACCACATCTCACTTACTTTCGTATGTGATTGGTATGTAGCGATACGAACTATTCTATCTCCGATTGGCTGCCGTTTTACAATAAAATGCGAGTTGTTGGTAGTGATGAAAATTTTCCGTGGAAAATTATGGAAAAAACTGGAAAATATTGGAAAATTATGTAAAATTTTGAAACTTCTGATTTTTTGATAGGTTTTATAATTTGAGCGCTTCCAATGCCGAGGCAGCTACGTACCAATAAATTGGTTCTAAAACTCTAAATTTCATCATTATTTCGATTAAAGCGATCGTAGCAATACGAGTTCCGTCCGCGGATTTTTGAACATTCCTTTCCACCAGTGGCTTGTGCCATTTTGGTAGCATTTATAATTATCACACAGACACCGTTTGGGATAACGTGAACCTTGCTTTACAATAAAGGTATATTTTCCTGCAATGTGAAAGATCTGGAGCAAAAATAATGTACTTCATTTTGGAATTTGCTTATTAGCTTGAAAGTTAAGCTTTATTATGCAGCTTTGATCATTGGTACAAATTCTTCATGTGTTGATGAACAAGTGAAGTATAAGCACACGATAATATCCACACATCATTTATGAGAGACCATATCGGAAGAAATAAAGACTGCAATCTCGTTTAGATATTTGGAACCTAAAGATATCATATGTGATTCTATGATAACCTCTAACTTCTGGCCTATTGTCCGATATCTTCGTTGAGGATACACATCCTCCATTTCTAGTTCAGATGGTTCAGATAGCTCCAATTCGATTTCAGATCTGCCCAAATGAATTTCAGATATGATCCACGAAGATCTCCAGTTGAATTTAAGATCTTTTCAAAGTTGAGCTTCTTGCAGATATCTGAAGTTCAGCTAGAGAAATCTAAAATCCATCTAATGTCTGAAATTAATTTGGAAAGATCTGAACTAGACATGGAAAAGGTGCAGTTGGTTACAAGTTAACATACAAGGATGATAGAGAAGTTTTCGGTCTTTGAATATTACATATTCTTTTCAAACGACTATAAGAAGTCTCCAAAACAAAGGAAAAAACGTCAATCACCAAAAAACAAGTTTCAAAATTTTCTAATGGAAAATTTTCCGGATAATTTTGAAAAAAATGGAAAATTTTCCATTTGCATCACTAGTTGTTGGTATGTTCTATATACGAGACTCGATGCAGTCGTGAATATTTCTTATTGACAGTGTAGCATTTGACTAGAACACCAAACTGTGCCCAATATGTGACCGATTATGTACCCAAAACATTGAAGTTTGTCACTTCTTCCAATTACTGTGATAAAACCCACTGCTTGTTTAGATTTTGGAGAGTAGAAGTACTGCCTCTAAATAAAATTGTGGTATAAATTATTCTTTGAATGATTTCACTTTCTGGTGGGAAGAAAAGACCACACTTTCGATAAAATTCCTTGAATGAACCATTTATACATTAATTCAAATTTTGTATAGACTCACTTCTCAGGACATTGCCATTGAAGATTCTATTTGGGAATAGGACATCATTATGTAATTTCTCCCAGTTTGTCATTCTCAATGTAATAAACAAGCAGACCATTGATATGAAGCTCATTTGTTTCACGCTGTCTTGGCAAGATAATACAACTTCACTTACAACTCGATGATACAACTTCCCGGCGAGATCAAGCAGATTAAACGAAGACATGTGTCACATTTTTAAACTACACAATCATTATTGTCATTAAAACACTTTTTAATCAAACCAAGTTCAATGTAATATTATCTTCTTGCCAATGATATTCTTGAACAAAACATGCCGAAAAGTAGTCGTAAAATCAATTTGAATTATTCTCATCGAGTACTCGCCGTATGTGCATGATTTATGACAATTCATCATCGGTCACATGGAAGTCACATATGTGACCAAATGCGACCGATGTGACAAAAATGCGTCAGGCGCATAATCGGTCACATATTGGGCACAGTTTGGTTTACAGTGTAGTAACATTAACAGGACGCTTGATTAGCTCTACTTTGTGAACCAAGTTGATTAACATCAATTAATTCAGACGATATCTTTCGTGCAACCATTTTGACTTAGATATCTCAAACATAACTATTTTTGCGTTCATGAATTATGATGTGTTTTTATTTCGGACAGCAAAGCTACCAGACCTGCATGGTGCCTACCCGATGCTTCTCCTTCTAGTCGCATAAGTATTATGCTAATAGAGCACACATAACCGTGAATCACATCATTTTCATAATATTGTATCATAAATGTCACCACATTTCTACCAGCATGAGGGGGATTAAAATCAATGCTATCGATAATTGCTCATCCGATTTTCATCTGAATTCTCGATGATCGATTTCAATTTAGTCTCATTCCAAGTTTAGCCGCCTCTTACGACATGCAGGTGATTCGATTCAGTCCGGGGACCACACGGGAGTTTTTCTAAGGTTTTCCCGATCTAGCTGCATACTTAGAGCCTAGATTAACGTATTTTTTCAATTTCTCTTCAAATGCTGTTTACAGTGTGATCGTCAGACCTTCATATCAAGAACATTTGAAAATTTGCATTCGTGCAATTTTGGAAACATTCCACTGCTTGGGAATTGTAGAGAAATTATGTCAGTTTTGCATGCATGATTTTATTATGAAACGTGAATATAATCTTAGACAATCTGCTAACTTAAATAATGTTTTTCATCTGAATGAAATTCAAACAAATTAAAAGGGGATATTGAAATTGTGTAGTCGAGATTTAATTCATGAATGAAATGGTTTTCTTGTTCAAAAGTGGTACAATGCCATTTTATGTCCTTTTTTGCCCGTAAACGTGCATGTTTTATGCAGATATGGACACTGATGACGGATTAAGTGCATCTATAAGGCAGAGGTCAACTCATATCAAATGTCTGCGTCTTCTAGCATCGAATATAGGTCCTTTCTCTAAAAGCAGTTACTGTGTTTATGTCAACAGATTTTCACGTTTCCATTAAAGCAAGTTGTATCGAAGCAAGTTACATTTCAATAGAATGAGTGAATGTAATCCCTTAAATCAACAATGTGCGGGAAGTGAAGTTTCTGCTCAATTTTGCTTTGAATATTGGTAATATTCTATAAGGTAAATAATTCTGCTTTGTTCAAAGATGTTTGAACGAACTGTTTACTATCTCGCCCTAACATGTGACTTTCAAAATCAACAACAACACTTACAGATGATTTTGTAAGAAATGGCCTTTCCCTGACATGTGAAGAGTCAATACAGCAAGCTTAACACTTGAACTTAGATGACCCGAACCCGTCAATTGACGATTTTAAGAATAAAATGTTCCTAAGTTTTGATGAAGGTGTTGGTTTCCATTTCCTTTCATGACATCTCTTTGTCCACAGTCATTGAAGAAAAAACTTGTGGCTATTGAAAAATTGCACAGATATATGAAATACAGGTCTATATACCCTCAAGCGGCGATACCGTCAACTATTACGATATCAAATGTTGTTGATAAAAAAAAATGATTTGATGCTTGTTACATGTATTCCTCACATAATGAGATCTGTGATCAACTCATATGATATTGCTTCTGTGGTGATGATAATGGATTCTGAAATTCCTTAAATTACGCATTGTTCACTTTTTTATCATTGCAGAAAATAATAAGTTGTATTAGAATAAAGCGTATTACCAGAAAAATGGAAATCAAATATTCAAAACTTCATCATAAGTCTCACTAATAAGCAAGCTGTATTTACAGTCATGAGTTATTCATCAAAACATTAACTTGAAACGATAGCCTGGCATTTGCAACCGACTGGACGATGACAACGTCTACATATGTTAACTGTTCGATTCTTTTGACAGTACAAGTGCATGGATAATATGCTCTCGATAGAGCACCCATGCAGTTACTCCTGCCAGGTCAAATACATTATTATAGAACACCGCCGATGGCCAGCGTCGTTTGGTCAAACATACTTGTTGTTGTTATAGTAAAGAACAGCTCCGCGACAAACAGGTTGACAAACAGCTCCGCAATGTTCAGTTGACAGATGATGCCATGTACCGGTATGAAGTCTTGATATATAAGGATGTTCCTTGATGACTTCGGTGTTGTTATGAGTGGACGTTGTCCTTCACATAGACCGTAGTTCGCCTCGTTAAGTTTTTGCAGTCTGATGTAGCGATTTAACCAAAATCCACTTCTCTATACTGTAAACCGCACGCTACCAAACTGATAAAATGCTTGCTAACAAATGCTTTATTTTTTTCATTCGGTGGCGTTTTTTACTGTGTGGTAGCAAAGCTACCAGACCTACATTGTGCATACCGAATGCTTCTCATTCTTCTAGTCGCATAAGTATCTTAAGAGAGCATACTTAACTGTAGATCAAATACTTTTGATAATATTAGATTAGGCAAATTTTCAAAAGAATCGAAACCCTAAAGGCATTTTTTGTTGATTTTTGGCATACAGTGGATTTGGGAGTATTCGAGTATGCTGATTCCGAATTTGCTATATGCCCGGCGTGAAAGTTACTCCTTATACACGACAATTTGAAATTCAAAATGCCTCTAGAAATATTTGTAGAAGCTATTCTTAAAAGGATATAATCATTTGTTAGTTATTTTTTTAGTAGCATTGCGGTGAGTTTTTCAGCCAAACGAAACACAAGTTCATCACTGATAAGTAACACAGTTTTACTTTACTGCAATTTAAAGTCATGAGTAGTATCATATGTTAAAAGTAAAATTAAAGAATTTTTGCAATTTGTTTTTTTGAATGATCATGATATCAAACATTTGCAAGGATATCAAAACAACAAATAACATGTGAATAGAATTTCTATTTACAATCGGATATAAACAAAAATATGTTTCATCTTATTCTTGGCATTTTGAAAAATGATTGGAAAACACGATTATAATTGATGTCATATTCACCTCCAAGAAATTGGACATCCTCTTGCTACGTCAAACTGTGATGCTCGAATGCAGTGCGGCACCAAAGCAAACAGAAGCAAAGTGGACATTTACTTTGAAGTGATCTCCGTGACACAGTGGTTTGGTGCTTGGCCTAGAGACCTTTTGGTCAAGAGTTCGAGCCCCAAAAGTACCATTGGAAGTGGTCAGGAAGGACATCCGGACAAAAAGTTACCACAACGCTCCGAAGAAGTCTCACTATGACAGCACCGTCGAAGCCTCCAGTATGGGGCAGTAGTGACGTTAAAGTTTCATTTGTCTGACCCCGTTCAACATCTATGGACGAAAACCGGTGAAGCAAGTAAGTTAAAGAAATATCAACCTAAGATAAAGTTCCATTGACCGCTGACAATGACAGAAGGGCCTTCACAAGTTTCAACTCGTTCCAATATCTTCTTGTAAAGAAAGAATCCAAGAGGAGCGACTCATGCCACAGCTCAGGCATGAAACCGAAGACATGCTTCTCAAAAGGGCACATGTTGTATTGCACCGTGTCTCCGTTAAGTCTGGAAATACTTATAATTCAAATATTTTCAAAAGTGAAAGAGGTGCAGCAAAACATTTACTCACACGTTTTAAGTCATTAAGACAATAATAATAACTTTATTGGAACACATCTGCGGTGCGCGCAGTACACAGGCATGAAACAGTTACAAACAATACAGAGTTCATGATACAAAAGAGACAATGAATGAATGAATGAAGCATGATAACCAGCATGGAGAGAGGAAATTATGAACACGTAGAGCAGTACTTGATGAAAGAGTCGGAGAAGCGGACAGTACGACATCTGGGTTTTTTGAGGGTGGAAGAATTTCACATAAAAATTATTGATGTTTTAAAAAATTATTAACAATATTATTCCACATATTACATAATTTACAATATTATGTAAATATCATTAGTTAACGTTTATCTTGCTTTATGAAGTATAGAGATCATCTTAAAAACAAAATAAAAAATAATAATACAAATAAAATAAAATACAATTTGAAAGACTTTAATCCAAAACTACCTCCACCAACTTCTCTCAAACAATCAAGTTTAATACGGATATTGGACACTCCAGCTGATAATTCTTGTGGCGTAGCACCTTCACGCACTTCTATAATTCTTTTCTTCAAATCCTCCTTCGATTGACAAGTGAATGAAACGTGAAAACTTTACTCTTGAGCCAACTCCAAAACCAGTAATCAAGAGGACTGATGTCTGGACTGCGTGCGGGCCACGGCACATCACAGCCTCGGCTGATTAGTTGATGTCCAAACTGCTACATAAAAATTGTCAAACTTTCGTAGTAAAATGTGGAGGATCTCAATCTTGAATGAAAATTGTTCGACTAAATGTACGTCGTTGTTTCAGTTGAGGGATTACGTGATTCTTAAGCATTGTTGTGAGGTAATTATCGGCATTCACTGTTCCATTAAAAAAAGTACGGCGTCAGTTCAAATTGGCTAGTGAAACCCATCTACACAGTGATATGTGGAGAATGAAGAGGTTGTGAACTCAAAGCATGAGGATTCAAGTCTGACCATATGTGGCAGTTATGTCTATGGATGGCTCCATTGACAGAAAAGTTAGATTCATCACTCCACAGGATGTTCGGAAGTTGATCCTCATTTGCTTCCAACCAATCAGCAAACTCAAGTCGTGCTGATTACCAGATTCCAGCAATTGCTGATGTAATGAGATTTTGTAGGGCCATAACTGCAAACAAGATCAGGCTATTTTATGAACTGAAGTCTTCTTTGTATCAGTTTCCATTGATAAATGACGACGAATGAAAGTTTGTCCCTTTGCAGAAGCGATGGCCTCTTGCACAGAGGCCACATCCTCTTCACTTAGTCTAGGACGACCGGAACGTGGTTTATCATGCAGACCGACTGTTTCATAAACTTTAGTCATTAATTTGAGCACGTCGCAGCAGAAAATGGGTCTCGGCTCATATTGTGCCTGCGCTTGAATTCGTGAAGAGCAGCTGTAGGACTCTGGTCACACAAAATGTAGCATTCTAACAACTCTAATTTCGTGCTGATTTCCATAAGGTAATTAAATACCACAGTCTGACGAATGCTTCAAAAGCAAAAAGACAATACCATGACTGATATACGCTAACAGCTAGATAAATAGGGAAGTTTAGCAGTAATGTATGACGTCACATAATGCTACAATCAAACAAAACAGTTTTTGAAAGACCAAAATCATTGGCTGAGGCAGTTTCACTAAGACAATGGCTCAAGAATGATGTTCACTCACTTGTCAATCAAAGGAGGATTTGAAGAAAAGAATTATAGAAGTGTGTGAAGGTGTTTCGCCGCAAGAATTGTCAGCGGTGGGTTTGAATTCGATTATCACCTAAAAAATTCTCCAATAAAATTGCTTGCATTTTCTTGACATACTTAGTCCATGTAGTCGAGAAATGTCAATTTTGAAAAAGTCATCGAGCCGCTTTCGAGAAAATTCAAATTTTAAATGTTTGAGTAGCATCCCGCTGGATAAAAAGCTCACGATTAGCTAGCACATATCTCGAGCGAATAACTAGCGCACAGCGGCCGTTTTGTATCGCAAAAATGCTGGCGAACAGCTCGCTAATTTAGGAGCAAAAACGCTGCTCTTCGTTCGCGATTAGCGATGCATTCGAAAGCTAATGAAGCGTGCTAACCGCTTTCTTCATTGAAAAGCTAGCTGCTCGCTTGATATTCGCTATACCCTAATAGTATGTAAAGCGTTGCCGTTAGCTACTTCCTTTGGCCCTATTTACACATTGAACATAACACAAAAAAATGCTCCTCAACGTCATACTGCCACAGAATGCTCAATGGCCAACAGTAGAGTATACTCGCCTCTGCTAAATAATTGTAGGCTTGCAGAAATCTAAAGTTTCTTCCATGCCATGCGTAGACCCAATGAGCTGGTTTGGTTACATCATTGTATTTTCTGCACAAATTTCAGTAGACCAGCGGTTCGTCTCTTAAATGCAAAACTATTAGGCCTTCTGATTTACATGCAAAAATTACAATACATAAATGAGCATTCGCATTGTTTACTGTTTTCATTGTTTATTTTTATGGAATATTTAGGCCACATTTATGATAAAAGACTGGTGATCACTGTCATCTTGCCACGAAATGCTGCAAGGACTAACAGCAGAATGACTCAATGCTGCTGAACCCAGAACATTCTGAGGCAGTGATGTAAACTGAGAAATCACAAAAATTGCTTCCATATTAGAATTTTAAAACTCATCTAATGCAGAAAATTCATGTAAGAAAACACCTAATAATACTCACCTCGTCAATTATCGCCAGTTGCTCTCTGCCATTATTAAACTAGTTTGGTAGAACCACATTCATATTTGATATTCACTTTTGCTGGGCAGCGATTGAGGTCTGAAATGCACAATACTTTTTCAAAAAACGTTGAGGCATATGCATCAGTATTATACTGAGTATTATTTCTCCATTGTCACAAAATGAATAAAAATATGATTTATTCCTACCAGTTTTGCACATTCTACAGCAAATGATTTGTATAGTATAAATAATCCTAAAAAGAAATTGTAAAGTTGGAGGAGAATTTTACGGTAAAAACGATAAATTTGATATTCTCGCAACATTTTAATTTTCTCCATTATCTGAAATCAGCCTAAAGATCAACGGAAGAAAGTTTCAATGGTATTAGTTATGAGCATGATGCTTTAATTCGATTGGTAATTGTCCATTAGCTTCATGTGATCAAAATCAAAAATGAAAGATGATTAAGGTGTGCATAATAATCTTATTACCTGAGGCCATTGCATGATTGAAATTCTTTGAGATGTCAAAGCCCAATCCGTCAAAGTTTCAACATGCTGGCACTGATAGCAAGTTCAAACTGTTTCATTTACTACAATGTTATCCGTGTTGGCTCATTGGTACAAAATGCACAGATCGTTATTCAGTTTAAGTTCATAGCAGAAATAAATAGTCTACAGCAAAGGTATTTATAACTATCTATGCTAGTCACTACAATGCGAAAATAACCTATTTTTCAAGAACTGAAACGGTTTTCATAATGCTACATTAAAATGCAGCCGACTCACCCATTTTTAGATGGTTTCAACCGTTGTCTTTTTCCGCAGTCATGAGGAAGGAAATTAAATTGACTCACTCAATCATTGATTTACACAGCCTTGATCGCATGCGTTCGAAGTGGTTTATCAGAATCCGAGTTGACCAAGCCGCGCACCCAGCAAGACAGCAAAAATCTCAACTGGATGCGCACTTAACACTTGACACGATATTATGCAGGCAATTAATTGTTCGACAAAGCGCACCCATCGTCTTGTCTAACCTGTTAACAGACAGCCTTGTCTGGATGTAGCGCGCGGTATTGTCATAATGACGGAAAATCGATGTATGCTGCTGCACCCTGCGCTCGTTGTGTGAATAATGCCAATCGATGTCACACAGTGACTGTCTGATCAGACGGGAGGCGTACGTATGAAGAAAAACAGTCCCCTGTGTAGATGATCGACAAACAACTAATTGCTCAGACTAGTGATTATATGTTCCACTGCAAGCTTACTGCCCGATGCATGTTTGGTAGCGTTTTATTTGACATAATGTAAGCATGTTGATTAAAACATAAAATCATATTAAGTCTTGTGAATCACTGTCATTTGCAGTGACTTCCAGGCAAAGATAAAGTCGCTCATATGAACTTATTTTCATTATTCGACACATCAGTTCAGCTCATTATTGAAGTGGGTTTCCGTAAGACATATAATATCAGCATTTTGTGCATCCTGTAAGAAATCACTATTTCTAGTTTTATTCTTATTCAATCTGTTTATATTTACATGATACAATTCTATATTCATAAATTTTCGTTGTTCTCTTTCATCCTTTCCTATTATTTCATCCTCCCCTTCCTCCAACTTATCAAAAATATTGAATATTATCTATTACGTGGTGAGTAATATGCGTGTCTGTCATCATGTGTTCTGTTGGTTGTTCTTGATGATTTGGTGCTGTATGTCTGTTTCGGTCATTAAATTGATTATCTTGCCATTGGAAATTTCTGTTTTCATAATTTTGTTGATGTGGTCTACCATTTTTTCGCTGTCCATAATAACGATTTCTTGGAATTCTTCGTTCATTTGTCCATTCATAGTGTCTGAAGTTCGGCCTGTTTCTTTGATATATTATTGGTCTTTGATGTACTATCGACCTTGCGACATAGCGGTTGGTGTTGTACCAGCAATACCATGATATATGTCCACGTCTTCTACAAATGTAGCAAGATTTAAGTCTTTCTGGATTTTGATGTCGACGCTGGGACGTTTGACGGACCTCTTGTTGCTGAGTTTTGTTATCTGCTCGGATTTGTCGATGAGTTTGCTGTTCATTTCGTAATGGTTCGTTACGTAGTGCAGATGCTGGAAGGAATGATGCATAGCGTGCATTTGGTGGACTCAATTGTACAGTTCGGAAACGGTTTTCATGCAAAGCCTTTACAGTCGAATGCATTTCATCGATGTTTTCACTTATTTTTCTTATTTTCAAGTTAATTTCTTTCAAGGAGTGGTCAACATATTCTATTGCATCATCTTTATTCGTATCATCGTCATCAGTTACTTCGTTTTCATCATCTTCAATTTCCTCACATTGGTTTGTTTCTGCTCTATAGTCGCGTTGATTTCCGCAAACCGAATTTGAATGATGTCAGCTTTGAGTAAATCTTTTTCTCTTAATCAAAAGTAGCGATTGAAATTTTGTTGGAAATTTTTTTCTAGACTGACGGAACTCATTGATTTCTCAGAGAGTTTGATAACTGCAATCTATTCAATGGAAAAAGACCAAGCTGAAGCAACTCAGGCGTGGGTAGCAGTCACATTTTTACATGTAAGAGGCTAATACCAGCTCGCAATTTCAAAACATCTGTAGTTATATCTTCAGATGCCTTTTTATTTGTTTCCCTTGTCTATAATATCTCTACTAAGAATACGTCATGAAAAAAGAAAAACTGAAGCGCATTCTTGAAAACAACCCGATTTTTCTATATTTTTGTGGTTGAGTGTAATAATTTGTCCCCTATTGTACCATAGGTTATTTCTCTATAAGGAGCTACTGTTAAATCAAATTAGGTAATCTTTATTGTTCCCAAAGAGCAGTGAATCACTACAAAAAAGGTAGAAAAGAGACATAACAAAACTAAATTGCCACAATGACACACATCAAATAATGGCTTTCCAAACCGGATAAAGGAATGGCTAAAACGTTTATTGAGAATTTTAGGAGCTTTGATAGTTCCGCTGTTCCTGCAAGTCGGAATTCTCAGATCAAATATCTGTCTCAAAGTGTGATCGGGATTGACTTGTTGAACTTGGGATTCTATCTTGTCGAACAATTTTGCGCACAGTCTTTCTGCGAATATCTCCATTGCATCAAACTCTACATGAGGAAAATATCTTACAGTACGACGCTCTACACGAAGTTGGGAAACAGGTAGGCTACTGAGGCAAGGTACAAAATACAGGAAAACTGAGCACATGCCTAATTAATGCAGTATCGCAAAGTAAAAGTACTTCTTGAGAACAATGAATGATTTTCAAGTTACGAAGAATATGCAACATTTTATTACACTTTTCCCAGTAGTTGAAACGCGTTCATTCCACGTCACGTTGGAAGAAAGCGTGTTGCCAAACAAGCAAACAAATTTTACATTTGGATGTGGTGACTTAACTGAGGAGGAAATAGTAACACAAACACATTATTAATCCATATTTCTGTCAACAGAATTTCACTTTGTAATCAGAGCTATCGAAGAAAGTTACATTTCAATATAATGAGTGAATCTATCCACGTTCCTGTCAACAGAATTTCACTTTGTAATCAAAGCCATCGGAGCAAGTTACATTTCAATAGAACAAGTGAATCTATCCACATTTCTGTCAACAGAATTTCACTTTGTAATCAAAACTATCAAATTCAACGTAGCAAAGTGTGTCAAGGTAACAAAGTTTTAAAAAAAACAAGCTAATGACTAGTTAATTTTCAATAGGTACAAAGTATGATTTAAAAGAAAAGTTTTATATCCTAAAATGTCTAAAAATTTTAAAAATACTTACTAGAAGGACAAACAACGCTTCTCCTCTCCTCATGTGTAAGGAATTGGCGAGTAAGTCGTTCTGTTCAAAATTATGTTTATCACTTATATATTGAAAAGATCCTATTTAACAGTCTGCCCATTCAGATGATAGGAGGAGAGGTCTGTTTCCAATCAAAATACCACATCTAGCTAATAACACAGCGGGATTACGCTATCTAAAATCTACCACGTGTGTAAGAGAATTAATATTAGTTCCTTAAGCTAAAACGTGAAATAGAATTGTACAAAATATGCATACAAATTATTTGACAATTTTTAATGAGGTCATCAACAGGAACTTGGTCAGGACGATCGCGTTTCGACCGCTTAATCCTGGACGCTCAAACCCGACCAAGCGCGGTCCTGTACATTTAAGATGCACAGCCTCAAAAATTAAATTTATAGTAGAGAAAGATTAGCATCTACATGTATCAAAGAAAATTGAGTAACTATTGACTGAAATGTACCTCAGGCATTTGAATGAAGGACAGAGTCCAGCCAGTAGAGGCCAAGAGGCCAGACCTTATTACATTTCAGTAGAATGAATGAATGTAATCCTTTAGAACAAATAAACCATGTCAGGATAGTTAAACTTGTGTTCAATTTTCTTTTGAAAATTTGTGATATTCTAGAAATTCAATAATTCTATTTCGTTGAAAGATCTTTGATAAATTTTTAAGGACTTGGACTACATGCTCTGATATGTACCCAGATTTCGCATTGCTTCTATGCATCTTCTTATTGAATGATCATATTTGAATGCATCACTTTTGGGCAGAAAATCGATATCTTTTGCCAAGATCACTTTAATGTGACAGAAGAAAAAGTGACACAGTCTACTGGACGGAAACTCATAGATACCCTCTACAACTTCTCTAACTCTTTACTCTTAACTCTAAACTCTTAAACTCCTGTGGGTGTCTGCAAAATCAGATCGTAGCTTCTTGTGAAATAGTCATAGATATTGGAATAATAGGCATGCGAATGTCCCATATATAAGCTATTATGATGTCGCCGAGCATGGTGTGATAAAATAATTCATGAATTACAGTCCATAGCACAGAATATTTATTCTATGCTTCACAGAATTTTATAGGTAGATTGTCGATCGACTCAATGAAATGTTTCTGTATAAAGTGAACAATAAAAACTTTCACATGAAAAGATTCAGGCTTTTTCCGAGATTATGTTCCCGCGGTCCAAAAAATTATTTGAGCAGTTTTAAAAAAGTCAAAATTTTGCAAACTTAAATACTACTGAGATGAGGCACCCTTGTAAGTAGTATAAAAACAAGTTTTATATCAAAAGGAATGAATATTTGCTACTAAGCATCTTAGCAAGCGGAAATCAAGCTATTTTGCAAGGGAATTTCATGAGCAGCATTACAATGGAAGTCTTCATGAAAAAGTCGAGATGCTATTTAGCCTTCTTGGCTGAAATTTCAAGTTTTATTTCAATTTTCACCGGCTTGATTTTATGATTCACTAAATTCATGTTTCATTTCTTGAATCTGAATAGTGATGTGGATCCATTTACATCCTTCAAAGTTGATTGAAATCATTTTCCTTAATTCTGTTATTTGCTCTAACCAGTGGCAGGTTGATTATGATATGATCTCGCTAAAGAAGATTCTCTTGAGGTTCATCATGAACGCAGCTCATCGAGTTGCTAAATCAACAAATATTCTATCCAAGGCTGTCATGACACGAACAATCTGCAAAATATCATTTCCTTCTGAATTATGCCATCATGATCAGTCAATTCCGTTGTAATTTCTGCAAAAATGCAAAAATTTGCATATCTAACATTTGATGACAATACCACGTGCATCCCCACGAGTTCATTTAATAAAATCAAAAGTGTATACAAATTGGGGATTTAATAAATGCGGAGTTACCACTCTGCCTATGCCTTGAACATGCTTCTGCTGATTCAATTAAATGAAATAACGCATGCAGATTCACTGTCAAAATGATGACTTTACATGGACATCAGCGGTTGATATATCCTTAGCAGAAAAAGTAAAATAGAAAATATGGCTCCGGGGTGCGGACCCCCTCAGGTCTCTGAGGGTTAAATAATTCTATCTTAACTACTGTTTACGTAAGCTTGTACTTAAATAACATTACTTTTAATCGATAATTACCACTTTATTTCAAACCATTATAATTTTCATATTCTTAATAATTCCCTTGAGATATCATTTTTACATATCTGTAATTAAAAATGTCAATTAAAGTGCACAAATCAAAAAATATTACAAACTTTTTAATTTTTTCTGTAGTTTATTTTCAAATTCCAAAACTCCCCTTCGGAATAAAAACCACACTAGTGGGTTAATTTGTATTTCCAATAAAAGGTCATCAAGAATCATATTGAAAAGCATCGTCCGTTATAATGAACAGTAGCAAGATACCTAGCGTACATGTCATTTTTCTGATTAATTGTGCATGATTGTCATGGCTTCAGATATCCATTCAAATAGGAGTTATTCATATACATGTACATCATTGTTAAGTCCATGCAAGTTTCAAAGCGCTCGTTTCTTTGATGCCTTAACTGAGCTTCTCGGGGAGGGGTGTGTCTGTGGAATAGACATCAAAAAACTAAATTCCCTGATTTTTTGTGCAGCAGCAAAATTCTATTCAAATGAAATAACAAATTTTACTTTCAAAAGATGATGCTGTCATGTGCAGCCCCTCTTTCCTGCTTTGACAACATTTTTAAGGGTTGCGCAGAGAACCATCCCTTCTGAAAATAATCAGCACTGCAGCCCAATACATCACTTCCGGTATGTAGATGATACCTTTGCGTCTTTGAGGATGAAAAACTTAATTAAGATAATTTTATAAGCAATAATTCTTTAGTGCAATGAATAGTAGAAATATTTGATTGCTAAGTAATTAGATAATTGATCAGTTCTCATTTTGATGTAATTCCTAATAAAGCATAGAATAATAACAAGATAATGATGCCTTTTAGAAAGCATACAAGATGCATAGATGGGTTATTTTGCAGCCATGAAGAAGGTCGCACTTTCATTAGATTTTTAAGGCATTTGGAAGACAATTCCATGAAAGAAATCCTTATTAAAAAAATCTAGGGAATTTCAATTCTCGCAGTGTTGTATTTTTCTTTCCGCAGCTTGCCAATGCTGAAGCCTACAGAGAGGAGGAGGAAATGTGTGCAAAATAGAACACTATTTGTGCAAAGTAAGAGAAAAAGAGAACAATAAGAGATAAATATGAGACTCACAGCACAAATTATCATCAGTCTCTGGAAAGATGAAAATAGTTAATTATCAGATTTTATGCAAGACCTCATCGATTGACCGCACACCACTCTTATGCGTGAAATGGAAAGAGTTAATTGCTCCATGTTGTGAATTCAAGGAAACAGAAGTCCGTGCGTCGAAGACAAGTGTAAAGTTTGCTCTATTGCTCGGACATATTTTAAGCTTTCTTACCCATTCTTCCAAGGATGCGGAGTCCTATCATTTTGATGGGACTCCGACTCCAGGGGTTGATAGGACTCCGACTCCGGGCGGCAAGTATGTATAGCCTAGTTTTTTTAAAAACAAACTGGTAACCTACATCATAGATCATTATAGATTTACCTGAACCAATATTTAGTGATCATTGCTGTATCAATTATCAATCATTTTCGATGAAATTTGATCAAATGTGAAAGTTGGATGCATGCGACTCGGGTCCTCCCATCTTCTTGATGTGTGCTTCACACGGTTTTTCTCCAGTCTCTACCAGGCACGAAAATCCTCCATCCTTCTCCAAAATGTATGAGTACACTGTCGATTTTAATATGCGCTTTGGAGGAGCCAACACACACGACTAGCGTGAGGGTAAGATGCAATGTTCTCAAGTAAACCAGTTTTGTCTCTGATGGCTGTGACCTTTCATCTTCCTGTTGATGTGTTGATTTCTTTTTTAATCACATGTTGCCATGTTGTCATGCCTATCTCTTTCATGTTTGTCCAAAACTTTTTGGCAATAAGCAACTTATTTATGACTTATGACTGACATACTAAGTACATTAACTTACATAATTGTTTGTATTCATCAATTGTAATCCTCCAAGTGTTTATCATAGCGGAAAAAAGCATTTATTATTATCATTAATTGAATTTGTGATTTAGTTTGATGAACTTGCATGTAAATTTGCACAATGCTCTGTTTTAGAAGACGTTTTATGGTATCGCTGAAGTGTATAACGATAAAAGTAATATACTTTTTGGAAAACCAACGCGCTTTACAACCATGATGTGGGTGGTCGCAGTGTATTGCTATGTTCAGTTTGCGACATGAATTCAAATCAAATTCATCTCTCGCTTGCAGATTCAAATGTTATAAAATCAAGAAAGAGTAGCCGTGAATCAAAACCTTGTACAAGTTCACAGAAAATGTATAAATTGTTGTATCGATCCGAAACTCTTAGGAAATTCAGTTCTATTGTCAAAGTTTGGTTGACAGGGCGATTTGATTCAATGTCTATTCCCTTCATTTCAGAAATGTACTCACAGGAAAGTCAACATTACTTCCAAAGAAACCTCATAAGTCGTTCTATCAATGACCAATCCTATTGAGACCAAATTGGAACCAGTCCTTTTCATAAACAACAAATAACATTTCTGACTAACTTATAAATGAAATGCACGGCTGTTAAAGCATTCATTTCATATTCGGTGGACTCAACGAAATGACAATCCTCGCAGTATTCGTCATTGCATTATCTGCAATCTGCGCCATAGAATGTGGTGAGTACATTTCTTGTATATGTTTTTGCTATTCGCAGCTTTTTCCATTTTGGAATCATTATGAGCTTCATTTCAAAATATTAATATAAAAATATAATATTGCAAGTTTGATCCTTAAATATCCATATCTTAGTACATATAACTCAGTAATAAGTACCATGCAACTTTAGAGCTATGTACATCGACAAAATGCTTCAAAGTAAAACATTTTAGATTTTAAAATTCGCGCTGAAATTATATACAAATTTTTCTGAGTATACAGATTGTTTCATAAAAAATGGATCACCCTTAAACATCGCCTTAACTTCAACTTTGTCTAACTCCGCCAAACTTGAACGAATTTTTCTGAAATTTGGAAGATATGTCAGTTGTGCTTACTAATATCATTGCTGGAAATTTCAAGCATGAATATTGAGTTGTTTTCCAGTTATAGATAAAAAAGTAGTGGATAATTTGATCTTCATTTAGCAATGTTACACAAAATCATACCTCACTCTTATAAAATTACATTTGTTTCATTTGTTATGTAATATGTTGTTCTACAAGCGAAAAGCTATCAAGCAAAACAAAAATAAAGAAAATCGGTCAATCAGAGCCAGTATAGCACCATTATTCATCAACAATAATGTAACTGCTACATGTGAATAACTGGACTTCATGTTCCATACCTTCCTGACTTCGTTGCGGTGGTGTTGGCAGCACTCCTGATTGCTTTCAGCTAGAAATCTATCTCTTACCGGTTGAAAACAATACAAAGCACAAATGAACAATAACGAGATCGCATTCACAAAAGGCAAAGTGTCATCCTTGCTGGAACTAGGGTTTTCTTTGCGAGCTACAAGCAAGCGACTAAATGTCGCTTACACAAATGTGCATCGATGGCATAATGATGATTTTCGACTCTGTCGTAAAGAGGGCTCTGAGATTTTCAATGGCGCATGTCGGACAATTTGACGCAGGAAAACCATTTTTACCACTGAATTCGTCTCTTCAGATAGTGACGTGACGCAAGTCGGTCTTCTAAGGGACGTAATGGTAATATTAGAAGCCAAGATGTATATTAGACTCATGCTGAAGTAAATGAATTGAGATAAGACTTTATTGACGCAGGTTGTATATTTGATCAAAGATCATGAAATATATTCTGAAAACTTCCTGACGCGTCCGGACAATTTGAAGCATGGTTTATTCGACTCCAAAAAAAAATCGTTCGATATGCGCTGCGTATATTAATATCTAAGATACGGTAGAAGTCCTCTCAACAATTTTATGTATTAAATAAAGCGCATATCTCAAAAGAACAAGTTAAACATGGAATCAAATAAGCTATATTCAAATGTGCCAAGATTTACAATTTTAATTCAGACAGCGGTTCATGGTAAATTTTGCACAACAGAAATAAGGCTGATCATGCTTTCTTCTAATTCAATGTTATCAATGCTACGATTTATTTGTCCAGGATAATTTTGCTATAAGTTTCAATGATATCACACTATTAAATGAGCTAATGCAGGAGTAATTTTCTGTTCATCTGGAACAAAAAAAAAAACAAAAATTCTCGTAACGAAATATAATTTGAAGAATGTTGGAAGTCGATTAATTAGAAAAATTCCCATTCTCATGGCAAGTAATTAGACCGGAAAGTGGACACACGCTTATCAGGGGGAACGTCATGGATGAATTGTAGACTTGCTAATTCTTTGGTTTATTCACGGGGCTCGTCAAGTAGGAAGATTCCTTGAAATGGCATGAAACTGAAGGATAAGGACTAGTGGACTTGAAATGAGAAATTGTTTAGGTTAATTTTTGGACTGTGATGTAGAAGATGTGAGAGGGGAGCACAGTATGGAAGTTAACAATATCCGAAAGCAAAGCCTATTGTCAATAAGAAACTTTTGTAACGGGATAAAGCAGCAGAGCATTTTAGGATCACACCAATGTGAAGCAAAAATTCAGAGGAAACAACAAATAATAATTATGAACGGGGACAAAGGACCAAGAATAGAAGGATTCAGCAGATGTCTCTTCCTTTCAGGCTCTGGTTTTCAATGTTTTTTGTTATTTTCTTGACATTGTTATATTGAATTGAAGCCAAAAGTAGATACCAAAATTCACTCTTAAAGCATTCGATAGGGCTTGGACTCTGAGGTTCTTAAAGATTTTTTAGTATGTGGAATTAGAAATAAAAAAAAGAAAATCGCCGTAGGCAGCAATGGTGTGATACATGTAGACATACAATAATTTGACTTCTGAAAATATTCTTTCACATGCATGTGCAGATATCATCATTACTAGAAAACATTGCTGCCTACTTTGTTACATTGTGCCCTAGCCTGAGTTACGCACAATGATGATGGTGAAGCGCTACAGTATTATTCATTGTCGCCTTCTTTAAATCGTACCCTCCGAGGAAAATGGATCGATCGCATCTTCAGTTTCTCGGATATCAAACAAATCTTGACAGTGGACGAACCACACCATTATTTCTACGTCAGGAGCGTTTGGATATCAGTCTATCTCCGCGGTAAAAATTTTTATAAGGAATTCGTATCTTATAAAGCGGGATATGCTAGATATCAACCGATTTTGGTTGTGTTTTTTGACGGATATCGTGCTATGGCTGTGCATTGGGTTATCCTCTGGCATCCCAAGTTAAACAGTGGATATGTACAATACGAGACTTCGATGTCAGTTTTCTATCCTACGCTGTCATCTAGTATTTGATTCGCTATTCGTTGCTTAGAATTCGATGCGTGAAGCTATTTCCGCAAATGATGAACAATCAAAACAACTATTTAGATCGGTGATAATTGTAATCTATGCAATCCGGGGGATCCACTGGCCTTTGCCACAATTTTTGGTGGAAAGCCGATTAACGATTTATCATACCTACTTACAGTACACGCAATAAAAAATTCATGAATAATTGAAAAAAACAGAAAAAAAAATACAGAGTTGCCTGGGGGGGGGGAGCGGGGGGGGGGGGGGGGGGGGGGACAAAGCTCAAGCAAAGTAATTTTTAATCCAGTGGATACAGCACGCTTCCATGAGGATTCCAAAACTAGATTTGAGGTAAACCATGGCGGCATGGGTAAACATGAAAAATTACTGAAATACTTGTTTTTCAAACTTTAGGAGGCTGCCAAATCTGAATGTGATAGCCTCAGAATGTGAATACTTAGCTCTTTGTAGTAGATGATTTCCATTTATTCATGTTTACGGTCAATATTTTCTTATTAAGCCTGTCTCCAATTTCTATGCTGTAATTTTTTGATGCTGCAACTGTCAAGTGAGTGTGCTTTGCGAGGACTGTGTGGTGAGTGACCCAGTCGTTGTTTGGGAGTCACTTGCTGAAGATGAGGGTGGGGTTGAAAGGGCTTGCTTAATAGAAATTGCTTTAGCCAATACCTGTTTTGTGGCCTCTTCAATGGATAGAATTCACTCTGGCCACTTGTTCTGGAATAAAATTGTAATTCGAATCACCCGGCTAATGGAATGGCAAAAAAAGAATTTTGGTCACCCCCCCCCCCCCCCCCCCCATAATGGGTCCAATGAGTGAATATTTCCGGGTTTTTTAAAGTAAACTTCTTCAGATAATTGTGTTGGCATGCACTTATACTTTCTATAATAAAATTGTCACTTCGAATATGATAGCAAACAAAACTCTTATAACGCTATGTTTTGGGCAACTTTGCTAAAAGTTTTTGGACCAATTATTGTAGGGTAGGAATTCTTTAACCATGCGTTGTAACTTGTTTGTCCCCTGAGCTCTATGACTTTTGTTGATGGTTTTAGCTGTTTTGGTCCCCTTTATGAAGGTCGTGAATAACGAATCGTCGGTTCCTGTAAGCCTACATAGTTTTTATTACAATTTTATGGCCATAAATTCTTTAAGAAGATTCCTCAAGTACTTTTTGTTCAACATGAAAAATTCGTCTGTTTGCGACAATCATATTCATGCTACAATACAGCGTGAAATTCCAAAAACAAATAATTACATTATAATATATATAAGCTAGTAGATATATTTATAGTACATTATTATAGTAGTTCTATTATTAGAGCTATTACATATTATGGAACAATGAATAATAATAGTATTAGTATCTCCAACATTATCAAAAATGTTGCCATTAATTCAGTGCCTCTCCGGCCAAAATAAAAAATTTTTCTAAGGCTTTTTGTTGGTTTTCAAAAATCCAACAAAATCTGCAACGAGCGAGATCAAACAAAAATAGAAAGACTTTAATTTGGGACGTCCTACAAAAAATGGGATAGGATGTAAGGGGGGGGGGGCCCTTTTTTTTAATATAATCCATGAAGAGTGGAAACCAATGGAATATCATGAAAAGCAAGTAGGCCTATACATGTAGTCTACCAACTACGTATCAAACTAGAAGTACTGCAGGTACTAGTACTGTCCCAAATCGGGTATTCCCAGTTAACACATCATGGTAAAATACTAAATCTACTTGATGTACCACACTATCCCGGAAGAAGTATTCTTCAGATGCCCTCACCGATATGCCCCCAAGCTACAGTCTATTAAATCAAGACTTTCGACTTTGATGCTCAGAGCGAAATGATGAATTCAGTCGCTGCAGTGTCGATCTTATCCTTCTAGATGAATTTGATAACTGGAGAAGCAATGGGAAAAATTCTCCTAAACAAATATATACTTTGGTGTAAAAATAAACGACTCCATTTTAAGAAGATGAAGGAGAAATAGAGACGGGCTGATATACGCAGTACATGAAAAAGTACATGCATAGGCTAATGGCCCTCATTCAGGCAAAAATTCAAACCGCAAAGCCAATAATCCATTATTATAACAATGATATGAGACATCTCATTGCTTCAAAAAGATGTATCTTTCAAGGGAAGCATCGAAGAGACCGAAAGTCTGCAGTGCATTTATTGTCTTAGAGTAATGGATAATAAAGCACTCTATGTGATTTTAAGAGCATATTTACCATTTGAAAGCAGTGCTATATTTTCTTTTTCTATTTTTCTATTCACTCTCCTTTTTTTTTTCTATTTCTTATTCTTTTTGTTTCCTTTATCTTATTCTTCTTTTTCTTTATCCTATTCCTTTTTATTTTTTCATTTCTTTTTCTTTTTCTTTTTTCTTTATTTTTTCTTTTCCTCACTTATATTTCTTTTCTCTTAGAAAATGATGATCACCAGTGAGGAAAATAAAGGTTTCAGGTATCCTAGAATCCCACATTTGTCCTCAAGTTGGAATGATTACATCTGGTTTGGTGTTGTTTTTTTTTTTGGTTTTGTTTGTGTTTGAAAAAAATAATTTACGGCAAGTCTAATTTCACAGTCCTAGGATATATTTCAAGCATTGCACTATTTCTGTTAGAGAATTAAATAATTTTGGTCGGAAATAAACGCAATATTTTTGAAAAAATGAAGTCTCACGAATGGGAAGTGAAAGCATTCTTTGACTTCTCTTTATTTATATCGGCCTGCCGGTATATCATTTCAACTTGGAATTACGCAGTTCGTGAAACATATTCTTCTCTTTCCATTTTTGGCACAATGTTGTTCTCATTTTTAGGAGAACACGTTTATCCGTTAGAGATACTGTTTCGTATATCCCAGGATTTGGAAAGTCCTGGGATTGTACCCCATTGTCCTTATATACAAAAGCTGGTTCATGCCCTCATGCAAACTCTTATTCTCTTGTCATTTTATTACACTATTTTTTGTGGTATAAATGCCCTTATTAGTAGCTTAAAAATCTGCTTGAAGTTGAAAGAATGCTGATCAAAATTTAGCTAGACTTTGTAAATTGACGACTTAAAATCGTCACACACCATTGCAAATTAGTGGATTACCATCATGACAAATTATCTAAACCTATCTTATTAATAAGAAATAGCTCAAACTGGATTCCCTAAATTGTGCTTACATGAACTTTCAAAATACGTATGAGATTGCCGCTCTTGATCTAAGAGTGCAAGCAGAGGGTAATTGAGGCTTTAACTTCATATACGCTATAATCACATGAATAAATCATAGCGCTAAGGTATACTATATTAATTAATATAATATATTAAATTATATTAAATTATAACCCTAAAATCGACGGTGACGCTGCAGCAAGTTGTAGTGATGCATAGACTACTCTCTCACAGTAAGGAAAGTGCGAGCGATTTTCACAAACAGCATTGATCTGAGTCGACAATTCTACACGGCGCTTGTGACAGATAGAGATCTAAGTACAGATAATTGTACTAGAGCAGATGATGAGCTGACTAATCGGTCGCTTATGAATCCCGAACCCTTGCGAAGGTTTATATCTCCAACCCGGCTATCACAGTTGTTAAACCATCCATCCACTTCAGCTTAAGGAAGGCATAGAAATAGACTATCTCTTATTGAAAAGCTCTATCATTGTTGCTGTTGAGAAATGTAAAAACTGTGCATGTGTTTATGAACTGCACCTTAGGAATTCCAAAGTCATGGAAAGTTATTCAGTCCACGGATTAATGCACGGAATCCCAGGATTGAAAGAGTCCGGTTGGGAATTCAGTATTGAGTAGGGAACTGGGTACACTTTTCCACGCGCAGAATCCCGGGGCATTGAGAGATTTTGGAAACTCAATCCTGGGATCTCGGTGACCTCAAAAAGTTACAAATCTCGAGATTACGAAACAAGTCATCTCTTCACTACTGTCCTTGAGGATGAATGTTATATTTCATAATTGTGAATTAGTGTGGGTAGGTCTGTGAATATGAGTAAAAAAAAAGCCAGGATATTTAGCCTCCTATGCCTTGTTTCTTGTTTGGATATTGCTCGTATGCCTACATAAAGAAGCATGTACTTAAAATTCACAATTTTACATCTGCACGATACTACAATTTTTTACATATTTTTTGTTATCGGACCAGGCGGCCTTGCGGAAATCTGAATTGTCATCTTCCCTGCAGCACAGACTTCCACAGTAAGACAGACGATTATTTTGTAGATGGCTAGCTGATCCGTATTCAATAATAGGCCATTACAGGTATTTGAATATAATTTCTAGTCATAAACATGTTCGCCGGACTCAATTATATGAGCGACCATGCAAACATATACGGTATATTGGGCACGCGCCACTCCCCGGGATTAAAATTCCAACTCTCACATTTCAATAAGTTTTTGCATTTGATCTTTGCACAATCTTAAGCAACGCACGTGAATTTGTGCTTTGAAATTTTAGATTCATATCATGTAGGGGAATCCTATATATACAAAGTTTTCTAAATCCGTCGCGAGAAGCCATATATTACAGAGCTTACATAGACAGTATTTTAAGTCTGATGATTTTATTTCACTTCTCACGACCTTTAGGAAGTACATGAGGATGGGAGGCGATATAAGCAACAATATTATAAATTATGCTCTCCGTGCGTGGTATTTAGCGTATGTGCAGACCTACCAGCATTGTGAGCACTTGAGCAGGACTTCGTCACTTGCATTGCATTAAAACCGATTCAAAAATCCTAGATGAAAATTTCGAACTCAATTGGAGTACCCGGACTCCGCGTCGCACGGAGCCAAAGTTTGTTGGAGAGCTCAACATCAACAAGCCAATATTATCAAAATTCAAATTATTACTGTATGTAACAAGACGTCCATAAATGTGAAGCATGTGAAGAAGCGTATAGGCCATGAATAATGTGTTAAACTGTAGCCTACGTGTTAAGTCGATAATGACAATTTGACTAGTTTTCATCGTCAGTAGTGAAAACATGTAACTGTACCTTATTAAATGCCAAGAGAAAAGCTATGAAGTTCCCGAAAAAATGATAAGTGTGTATAAACTCTCATGTTATTTCAAAAATAGGCCAAGCTTTTTTTAGATATTAAAACCCAAAACACTCGAGCAGAAGTTGACAAAATTAAATGCTATTTTTTGTCGTTTAATATAGGTGATCAACTCTAAATCGCTACACATTATGTGAAAAACCAAACCAAACTACGTAAGCGCAAGAGCGACTCAACACAATTGCGAGAATTTCATGTTCTTGCTATATCAGCGATATCTTCTCAATCATTCTAAGACGAACGCCGTCGAGCAAATCAAACAGGAATAATGAACTGTGCAATCGTTTTTTCTCATTCTTTTAATTTAGAGTAGCTGTTATTACATGTACATTGTCAGCCATAGCCCAGAGGCATATATTGTCACTCTAATGAGTTTACTGCAGCTGTGCGTTTTGTGTAACAATATTAGCCCGCGTGTCGTTGTAATCGAAATTACGCAGCTTTTTGTAATCAAAAAATTGATCTTTACGAGTCTCTATAGCAATCAACGATCGCAATAAGGAGTCTCAATCAATTAATAAGCTCATACACTATCATTTGTATTTCTTGTCGGGCGCTAATCTCTGATCCCTGATGCACATCTCTATACGGGAATTTGCATAATTGTAATCTTAGATAAGTTCCAAGGAGCCTGGCCAAAAAACGGTCGGGAATACGGGTCTTGAGTGAACAGGTCAGTGGAACATTCAGACATTAAAAATACACGCATAAACACCATGCTTATAGCCGCTGCACAACAGATACACGACATTGCAGCATACCCGGTAACCCGCTCCATGCAATAATGGAAAATAACACGAGTGTTGTAAAAAGATAATTTATGGACCTGTGTAAGAGCAACCTATGTCATTTTCATCAGACTTATTAGGCTTTTAATTAAATAGAAGCCTGATTGATGATATGCGATCGATTTCAAAAAAGAGACGCTACTAATTGATATCCGATAAAATCAATGTGAGGTAGTTCATTGTTCACACAATAATAAATAGGCCTACCCATTATTATAAAACTTTACGATAGTCTATTCTATATTATTCTCCTGGTACGGAATTTGGAGTACTACGAGTTTGGATTTGTAATCAAATTATTTACTGTGCTACTCTGAGAGGTAGGCATATACACTAATTTGCGCTATGCTTTCGACAGCCAAAATGCAGCTTCAGAAAACTGCCAGAACTGTTTCATCACACGGCAGGCCTATGTGAAATGGAGAAGATCCTTTTCAAGAATTCATACCTAAAATGCTGCCTCGTTCCTATGCCGCGCTCTAGTTAACTGCTAGTTGACAAGCATCCTTCCTTTCGGTCCATATTTCTCTACAACCAAGTTTCTACATAACAAACCAAGTGTACATGCGCATCAGGCTAATTGTATTACTAAATCGATGAATTAATTTATAGATTATTTACTGGTGTTAACGATGACTTTACTGTGTTTTGTAAGCTCACTGCTATGTAGCCGTTTTTCACTTGAAGTAAAATATAAAATTATAGTAGAACTTTGTATGAAATTATTTTCTTTTCCATTCCTGCAAATGCGAATATACCTATTTAACACTATGCATAAGGCTTATATTCGGAGCGCTAATAGGATGTTGCAAATTTTATCTTGCATTTAAATTCCAATGAACAAGCAGGTGAAACATGCCCATACACGCTTTCCAAATGTTTATATGCAATTGAAGCAATTGCAAAAACGTGAATTGTGGTAAACGCCATTAGAAATGACAGTATTTTATAGCATGCAGCTACTTTGCTTTAGGGGGCTGAAAATAGACTTTCAATTAAGATATTGTTGAAATTTTGTTTCATGTAGGCATTAGAATGATAAGTTGGACCGGGGCAAGCTGTTAACAAAAAGACCTTGTAGAGAAGAATGTCGAATAAAAGCACCTTAATTGACAAAGAGCTTTGTTAAAGTATTAACTAAAAACTTGTTAAACTTTTTAGGCTGTTATTAACTTGTTAAAGTTATTGACTAGCTTTGTTAAAGTATGGGCCTTAATATTCAATTCATAGCACTATTTGTAAACTGCAGATAGAATCTATGTTTTCCGTAGTGAGTAGTCGGGGAGTGTTGGAATTTTTACTTTTTTGCCCACATTATTACTGTATGCGTATCAATTCATCATCTCAAACTAAAGGGTCATTTTTCATTCCACAGTTTTCTCCTTCAGGTTTCATGTGTGCTCTTAAGATTGCAGGTTTGTCAATTTTTCATGATTTCTATTGATTTTAGCTGTAGAGAATTTTGCTATGGGAATGCTATTGTACAAAATTCGCAAGTGTGACGTGGCAAAATTCTTTCCCTGAGGAAGCGTTTTTTTCAAGGTGATAAATAAGTGGTGACTGGATTCGCGCACGAGTCGGCACTGAGAATTAGGGGGGGGGGGAAAAACTAGCTTTAAATGTCACACTTGTGATTACAGAACAAAGAAATCGTATGAGACTTGGCAGTTTTACTACCCGTTTGTTTATTTTTCTTTACCCAGAAACTATAGAAGCATTTTTATATTTTGTAGGACCATAGACATTGAATATTGATACTTTGCGAACTTCTGCCAAATTATCGTTACATTATTGTGTAAGGTGATCATTTGATCGAGATGAATACGATGATTCAAGGATTTGTATGGCAACTTGCCCTGAGCAAGTTGACGCAGTTTTCATTTTTTACTGTTTTTACTGCATTTGTGCAAAATTTCTGCATGTCGCAAGTCATGACTAAAAATTGCTGAGAGTTATTTGTCAAATCTGTCTAGTGCTCTATCACTCAGTGTCTAACATATATGTGAAAAAACTAATTTCTCGATTTAATATGGGATGATGCATTTATGCAAGACAGTGCGGTCACCCTACTATATAGTTATGGAATTCGGCACCTTGAATTTTACCCACTTCAATTAGATTATGGTAGCCTATTTATTGACTATCTTGAACAAAGTGTTTAAAATATACTTACTTGGATCTTGAATAATGAATTCAAGGGGACCGATCGTCAACCAGTCCCTCTGATTCTACCAGGCCATATTTGCGGGTCTTTGCAAAAAAATGCCTAATCTAAATGAAGAGGTAGAGACATTTTATAACTTACTCTGTAAGTTCTCTGATTCCCCCCTCCAACTTATTATGCAATCGTGAGTCAAATATTCAATATGCGTCAAAACGTCTGACTTGATCAGTCAAATGGTCCAACCCGTCAGAATACCGCCGTGAGTCAGAAAGTATGACTTGCGTCAGTAAGGATGAAAATCTTGAGTCTCCGAAACACGCCTCAAAACCAGCGGAAAGTATTGAATGCATCTCAGCAAAAACTCACCTGTACACCAAATTTGGTGAGATGCGAGCGTGCGGAACAAAGTCCATTTGCGTCAAAAAGTCTGACTACGGAATGTCAAATTTTAATGTATAACAAATTATCTTCATTTTTCAAGCAAAAAGTGAAAGCACTCCCTCTTTTTATAGTCGTCTATTGGTCTGTTGGTAAAGGTTAAAATAAAATAACGTGATAGCACCCTGACGTTTCGTCCTGCAAGGACTTGTTCACAGGTTTGACAAAGGTACGTCAAAATGTCCAACTTGGCGTCATGTTTTTTTTTTGTCTGACTTGCGTCATCTCCTGTCTGGACGATAAGGCCGTCCACGCAAAACATCCAAACGTAGAGACCGCCTAATTTTGAGATTTGTTAAAGTTGATCCAAGTCTCTCGTTAACTGAGATGGCTGCGCTAGACTACTCGTCTATTTTCTAAGTCCACTATTCGTAGAAGACTTATTGAGTCGAATTTCAAGAGCTGTAAGAGACCTTCTAAGATCGAATTATCAGATCAGCATACAAAAAAACGTCTCAGAGGGGAAATGAGTCATTGTCATTGGCGAAATCAATGGGATCGGGTTGTCTGCTAGTTCTATGTCTGATGAGGCATCAGTCCGTCTGAAGGATAGGCATCTTGATGGTCGATTGAGATTTAGATAAATCTGATCAGGAAATTCCGAAACATTTACATCGTCCCCGTCCCCGGTACAAGGTTGGAGGGTGCGACTCTAGATGTATTTGTTTTGATTTTGGCTGGCATTTGGACCAATGGCCGCTCTGAACTTCACATACAGCAAGGGATCATGAATTCTGAACTCTATGTGAATGTTTTACGAATGAACATTGGCCAAATGACAGATCAACTTGGTGATCCATCGACTTGGTTATTTTTGGATGATAATGCTACGCGTCACAGGAGTAGTAGAGTCAACTTATGCCAGTCTCAATTAGGGCTTAGGACATTATCTTGGCCAGCTCGTTCTCCTGATCTGAATCCCATAGAAAATGTATGGAGTATTTATAAAACGTAACGTTCGTCGTTCACTGCTACCTACAGATGGCGTATCACAACTTACGTCACTGTTAAAAAGAGAGTGAAGAAAGTTAGATCAGTCAAAAGTCAACGATATCATCGAATCAATGCCTAGACGAATTGGTAATGTCATTGACAATAAGGGTAGGGCCACAAAATATTAGCTTCTTAAAGAACCGTTACTGTACCATAGCTTATCAGATTATATAAGGACATTTAAATATATTAGGGACATGAAATAACATGAAAAATGCTTTCTGTATCATACTTATGTTTTATTTTAGTCAAATTTTAGGATGATCCACTTTTTATGAAACGGACTGTAATTAAGCATTTCATAGATACTTTGGCATTAATGTCAAATCCTTAAGTGGCTAGTTTTGACCAGTAGTCCTCACGAAAAAGAATTGAACGTTTTCGCTGATGCACTGCAGTTTCAACATAGAGACGACAAACATTTTTGATGAAAAATTGACCGTCAGTGTGAACCTCCCGACATTTTTTTATAATGCAAAGATTTTAAGATTCTTTGAATGGACAAAAAAGTATAGTCTTTTTCAAATCATTGCTGACACCTCTGAAAATTCATTATATTGTCAATACTTTGATATCAATTGATTTCAATCAAATGAAAGTTAGAAGTTCAGTTTGCTGTCATTATGTCATTGTACTCATGAATGAAAAGCACCAAATTCAACAAGTGACAATGCTCTTTCCATAAAATTACAAGTGAAATTGCAGATTTCACCTGATAAGCTTGCCACGGGAGTTAATCTGTCAAATAAGACGACATAGATTTGATAAATCGCAGAAAAACAAACTTACAATTCTGTACAATGAATTTTTGAATGATATTTTCAAAATAATAAGATATAATGATATTATTCTGTATAACTAATCTGATATTAATCAAGCCATTTTCTCATTCAGAGCGCAACGATACAGATCACAAGATTGTTGTTGAGCATACTCATACACTGTAAACCAGCACCTCCTAAAGCGAGCTGAATCACCTCCTAAAACAAGACACTATTCGTAATTAATAAAAAAATCCTAAAGCATGCGCCTTGTAGAAGGCTAGCCTCTCACCTCCTAAAACATTTTTTCAATGCCATATTCTACTTTCCCTTATGACAATACATACTATTTTTTATTTATTTTTATTGATCACAGCAGCTACAGCAATAAGCCAATTACAGCCGTCGACAAAAACAATTGAAAATACATAAGGAAAGAAAAGTATAAAACACAATTGCTAAAATTCAAGACATTCGACAAAGCAAAATGCGCTTAAAAGAAGCGCTGCTATTCACAAAGAGATCGTCATTACACAAAGAATTTGTCAAATTACAACATCTTGGTATGAAATCTTTCTTGCGCAGCAAGAGACGACTTTTTTTCTTGGAAGCAAATAACACAGTGTGTCTGTGCGCCTCACATGGAATGCTGTAAAATACCGCCGAAATGAGATGCGAACAATTTTTTGAAATAATAGCAAGTCCGCAATTTTGCGCCGTGTTTCAAGAGTAGTCAAGTTAAATTGTGTGCACAAACTTTCATAATTATCTGAACAATAACGGATATTACACACAAAGCAAAGGTGTTTCACAAATCGCTTTTGAATACCTTCCAGCCAATACTACTATCTTTATTCAGCAATAAACGCGTTACGATTGAGATTTATTGCAGACAAAGCTCTTCTGATATTCATTCTATATTTATCTCTTGCTTTACAAACAACCCTCGAAGGAAATAAGAGCCCATTAACCCCTGTAGTTACTGTTCATCAAGAGAACATGACGTAAGTGTTGTACAACTCGAATGCATAAAACAAACTTTACTGAAATTCACTTGAAATTTATAAAATTGACCCGGTACCAAAATGAACACAATCACAGGTCTATTGATGTAACAGATACAACGAAATCTCATGTATACATGTACAATGAAAATTTTGGCCTGACCACACAATTTTTGGCGACAAAAATACAAATACTATATAGTGTAATCAATGTCGGGACAGTAAAAAATGTCAGAAACATGCAGGATATTTATTACAGTGGATACTACTGTGGATCTTTACTGTGGATAAAGATAAGAATCTCTTTATTGCCTTACAAATTACAATCGGTAAGCCCAGTACATATCACGATAGTCAATAATAAACATAAGAATGCAAAGAAGAGCTTACATGGCAGAATCATAAAAAGGGAGTAAAAAGTAAAATAAAACACTGAACAAAACTATTTACAATAGCAAATAAAAGAAGAAGCGAAGCGCTTCGTCGTAACGAAGGGTCTGCAAAAGAGCACAGTTGCGTGTTGTATGCCGATTCACACGATGTTGGACTTTAGACACAAACATTTCTCTCAGGGGATGATCAGAACAAGTTTCAATAGTCTTTAACAATTTTTCACACATTAAATGCTTGAAAATAGCAATCGAAACACCAGGAAATTGAGAAACATCAACACCACTTATGCGGAAGATGCGTCGTTCGATAGACACAAGCTTCTTGAAAACATGTTCTGACATGTTTGCAAATACATGGATATGCATATATGAAAATTGAGCGAATCAGTGTTTTATAGCATCGCACCATCAAAGGAACAGGGCAGTGCGACCTCTTTCGGTTTTGAAAAATATAAATACGTTTGCAGACCTTCTTGAAAATGACATCAACATGCAACTTCCACTTAAGATCAGACGCAAATGTAGCACCCAAGATCTTTAGAGAGGCAACTTGCTGCAAAACTACATCATCACAGCTTCGCTTGCGCCGGATGTCACACTTTTGCGGGTTTTTTCAAAAAATCAAAATTTCAAAAATTTCAAAAATTTAGGTAGACTTCAAATTTCACGTGGCCGAAGACCGAAGGGCGAAAATTTAAGCGTTTTTAAAAATACCCAATTTTTCAAATTTTTCAAAATCTCAAATTTGAGAATTACAATTTTCTCGCTTAAATCATGACCGTTCCAGGACACCGAAAATCATAAAAGTTGAGAATTTCAAATTCATGAATTTTATCCATCTTTTAGGTTTTTAAAATATAACATGTGACTAATAATATTTCTTTAAAAATGGAAGAAACAAAAATGGAATAAACCGCAAGAATATATCCTTCGTTATCATATGAACGTAGTTCTACTTTAATGGACATTGAAAAGATTAACATTGAAAAAATGAACAAAGAAAAACACAAAGATAGAGTTAGGTATATGAAAGATAAGGAATCTCAATTATTATTAAGATTAGAGCATTATAAAAAATTAAGAAAGAGATGGACTAAAGTTAAGAATGTAACACAAGGAATTGGCATATTCTTAACAATAAGTTTAGGTGCTTTAACAATTGTTATATCTTCAGGTGTTTTAGTAATTCCAGTAATTGCTACAGCTTTAACAGGTACGGGTGTTTTTGCAACTTCACTTGTTACAATGTTAGATAAATCTTTAATAACTAAGAAACGAAAATCATTAAAAACTAAGCATTTACATATTAAAGAAGTCTATGATAAACTACATTACTACTTTCAAAGAGTATGTGATGATAATGTTATTACGTTAGATGAGATTGAAAAATTTGATCAAATAGCTAATGAAGTAAATCAAACCTTTCAATTACAGTCCGAAAAAGTTGATGATAAGAATAGACAGGATGGTAAAACTTTTACTGATGGTAAAATTTCTAATGAAGAAAATGATAAAATTTTTTTAGAAGAGCTAAAAACTTTAAGCGAAAATTTAAGCAAAACTTTATTAAACAAAACTTTATTAAACAAAACTTAAAACGAGAAAACTTTAAACGAAAAGATGTCAGACAACAAAGCAATAAAAAAATAATTTGTTCAGTAAAATGTGTTTGCTGTATTCCAATGTTACCACAAAATTCAAATATTATATTTTAAAAATGGATAAAATTAGAGCTGATAATTTTAAAAGAATAAAACAATTAGAAGAGTTAATAAAAGAAAGAAATATTATGAAAGAAAATCATCTTCAACATAGAATGATAAAAGCTGGTATTCAATCTGATATGTTTGAAAACATGCAGCAAACCGAGCAAGTAAAAACTGATTTTGAGAAAACAATGAAATCATTTAAAACTTTTGAAAAAGAACTTACAAATAATGATAAACAAATTGATATAACAGATCCAGAGCACAAAACTATATTAGATGACTATGGATTACTAGAATCAAACATTAATAAAAAATTACCAAAATCTATGCAATTTGAACACTATATTTCATTTATAGATGGAAAAACAATACCCAGATTTTATCTCGGTCAAAAAGAAATATTTCCACGACCTTTTCGAGGTTTAATTTTTTCACCAGATAAATCTCCTTTTAATTTAGATAGAAATTTTGTTAATCTTTTAAGAGGAGCAGATTTAAATAATTATGCTGTAGAAGATCTCATAAAATATAAAGCTATGTTAGACAGAGTTGGTGCAGTAAAATCTCTTAGACGTTATAAACAATTAGAAAATTTATTATCAACGGAGTTAAAGTAGGGAAAGGTTTATCTGAAAAACAGAAAACAGAAACAACCATATTTTTACCAGATGATCCACAAGAATTACTAAATAGATTAAATATTTTAATATCTGCAATAAAAGAAGGACATAATTCTAGTTTCAATGAAATTCATGCTATATTGAAAAGACTGTTAGAAAAGAAGATTCTAAATGAAGAGGATTATAAAAGTGTAGCTGAAATATTTGTTTCTAATTTTTATCTATGATTTTTATTCATGATTTTTATCTATGATTTTTATCTATGATTTTTATCTATGATTTTTATCTATGATTTTTATCTATGATTTTTATCTATGATTTTTATCTATGATTTTTATCTATGATTTTTATCTACGATTTTTATCTATAATATTTATTCAAAATTTTAACTAAAAAATGTGTTCACGAGATTTAGACAAAATTAATAATCATTTAGAAAATTTGACAGAGATTTTGGGTTCATCAAAATTTAGTACGACGTTAAAAATTATAACAACTACTTCATCACACACTTGTAATTTAGAACCCATTCTACATTTGGAACAAAAATAAAAATTATCAAATTGCATTGACTAGTTTCTCCACATTTAACACTATTCAAAACGTTATCAAAGATGTGAATGATCAATTTAGATATTCTACTGATAAAGGCAAAACATGGAAAATATTAACTTTCCTTCCTGGTTCTTACGAAGTTGAATCAATATCAAATGAAATTAAGAGGCATTTAGGTATACCATTTAATGATAAGAAACAATTACATTTTGCAGTTGAACCGGCAGTTAATAAATTTTCTCTTACTTTAGACGAAAATCATCAAGTTGATTTTAATCATGATAGATCATTGTCAAAGCTATTAGGATTTAATAAACAAACCTATAGTCAAGGTTATCATTTAGGTGAGAAGATTCCAAAAATAACTGAAATAAATTCAATTGTTGTACATTGTGACATTATTGAAGGAGGATATATAAATGGTAAATTATCAAATTTAATATTCAGTTTTCCAGCTTTTACTGCACCCATTGGTTATAGATTAAATGTATTTCCACAAACATTAATATATTTCCCTATCACAAGAAAAACTATTAACAACATTAACATTAGAATCACTGATGAAAAAGGACAAGAAATAAATTTTGGAGGTGAAGAGATTATGATAGATCTTTTGGTTCGGGAGGTATAAACTCCCGTTCGGGAGGTATAAACTCCCGTTCGGGAGGTATAAACTCCCGTTCGGGAGGTATAAACTCCCACGCGAAGCTAGAGAAGTTTAATTTTCTTCTTCTTATTCTTCTTCTTCTTACTCTTTTTCTTTAAAAAATAAAAAATTAAAATTGAAATTTTTTATTCAAAAATGAGTGAAGTACCCCCATTAAATAAAAAGAAACTTAAATTTAATCATCATCCAAATTTATCTAATAAAGTTTTGTCAGTTATTTGCGGAAGATCAGGTTGCGGAAAAACGTATCTATTATTTAAAATTTTAACGACTCCAAATTTTTTGGATTATAACACTCTTATAATTTATACAACAACAGCAGAACAACCCGTCTATCAATTTTTAAAATATGGATTTGAAAATAATCTTAAAAAAACAGCAATTGCTTCATAATTCAAAGAATATGAAAAATCTGAAGATGAAGAAGAAATAAGTTCGTGGTGTGAAGAAGCAGCAAAAAATAATCAGTTAGTAGAATCTAATAAAAATAAGCATATAAAGATACAATTAATAGATGATAGTGGTAATATGCAAGATCCTAGTAAACTAGATAAAACAATGAAACATTGTGTAATTTTTGATGATTGTGTTAATGATAGAAATCAGTCAGTTCAGAGAAATTATTTCACAAGAGGTAGACATAATAACTGTAGTGTATTTTATTTAACACAAAGTATGTATTTATTAGACGGAAGTGTTATTAGAAAGAATGCAAATATATTTATACTATTTGAAATAAATGCAAGAAACTTAAGTGATTTGTTAAGAGATTTATGCGTAAGAAATAAAGATGAATTTAAACAATCGTGTAACAATGCTTGTCAAAAGATTATGGCTTCATTACAATTAATATTGATAAAAAAATTCATGATAGAGTTATAGAACAATTGTTCTCTGACTAAGCTTCGCCCCGACTGAAAGTCGATAGAAAATATTTTCGCGGAGTGATCGAACGGAGTGATCGAACGGAGTGACCGAATAATTTTTTCTTATAAATTTTTTGTTAATAAAAATAAAAAAATATATGTTGAATGCTTATAAGATAGAGCATGTACCAGTTTTAAAAGATTATCGTCATCCTACAAATCCTGTAAATTCGATGAAAGAAGTTAGATTTTATTATCATCATAAATACGTAGCGCTCGTTACAGATTATAAAACAAAACATGGTATTAAACCGTGTGTTAAAACAAAAGACTTTCCACTTTGTTTAAGAAGTTTCCGAGTATTTTTGGCGTATAATAATTTATGGTGGTTGGTTAAGAAAGAACATTTAACAGCACATGAATTAGAAACATTACATCAATTACATATTCCTGTGTATATGCAAAAACGGAACCGAGGTTCTATGTAAAAATTAATTTTTTCTTTTAAAAAATATGAATCGTGAAATGTCTCTCGGACAAACGTCTAGGATTGATGAATTAATCAAGAAACAAACTGCTGAGTTTGATGCGCAAATTAAACATAGTAAACGTAGTAAACGTATTAAAAAACAGAAACGTACTAGACGTAATACTAAAAAACAGAAAAGTGGAACAAAAAGAAATATTAGAAACTCCTATTACGGATATCTTTTTTGATGATAGAACTAAGGATGAGCTTGGTGATGATTTATGTAATTTATTTAATCCAAATGAAATTAAATATGAAAATGTATCTTTTATTAATGTAGTAAATGATATGCGGAAACTTTTAGCAAATGGTAAAATTATTAATTTACTTGGAAAAGTTGTTAAAGATCAGGAAAATATAATTCAAAATTTTTACGTAACCTTCTATAATAAAAAATCATTTGAAACATGGTTTTCGAATCTGGATGAGAAATCCGATGCTAACGAATGGATTTTTACAGGTAATATTAAATATGAAGATTTTGGAATGAAGTTAGTACAAAGATCGCATAGAGGGGCAGGGATTAATATGAAATATAGAATCAAAGAATATTTCGGTCAATATTGTTATATTCCTTCTGAAGATTTTTGTTTTATTAAATGTTATAATGTTTTACGAGGTTTTAATGAAGAACAAGGAGAAATGATGAAAGAAATGTTTAATAATTTTTTATATAAAGAGAAAGCCACATCTAGAACAGGAGTAATGTCAAACTGCAAATTTTCTCAATTCAATAAATATTTTGGAGAATGTGTTCAATATTATAGTCCTGCCAATCGTCATTTAAATCCTAGAGGAATTGAAACGTTTCATAATTATGTTTATTACAATTATTTTCACGCAGGTTCAACAATTGGTCACTATTTTTTAATTAATAAATCTTATAAATTAAAAGCTATTAGAGAAATTGAAAATAATTTCAAACCCATATATAAAACAGTTCCTGATGAAAATCTAACAACGCGTCCATATAAAATCATAACAAAGAAAAAAATTGACTATAGTTCAACATATATTTGGGATCTCGAAACTTTTCCCGATCCTAACTGTTCAACAGCACATCCTATTCCTCATGCTGTAGGAGCTATTAATTTTAATAAATTTATATGTTGTTTACCGAAACAAAGATTGAAAGAATTAGAAACACGTTTGTTAAGTGATATGATTAAAATTAAACGATCAAAAGATGAAGATGAAATTAAAAACTTAAAAAACAGATTAATGAGTATAATAATTTAACTGAATTAGAATTTAATAAACTTCAAAATTGTGTGAAAATATTTACGAGAACTGAGGATGATGAATGTCCAATCAGGGGAAACCCAGAGGACGTATGTCCCGATCCATCAATTTTTTAAAACTCTTGGAAAATTTAATTATTCTAGAGTAACTTTAATAGCTCACAATTCATCAGGTTTTGATTCCTATTTTCCGATAAAAGCTAATTTTAAATTATCTAAACCGCCTCTTAAAACTTCAAGAGGAATATTGACTGCTTCATTACAAAATCCTTATACAACTGAATGTGTTAGTAGATACATCCAAAAATCTCTTAGATTTAAAAACAATATGAAAAAAGATTCACCTTCAGGTAAATTAGCACTTCAAACTATTATAATGAAATGTAGTTATCAACATGTAAAAAACAAGTCTTTCTAAATGGTGTGAGAATTTTAAAATTCCTATGAATGTGTGTAAATTAAATTATGAAATTGGAGACATAACACATGAAAATTATAAAGAAAAAGAAATTGAATGGAGACCATATTTAGTTAACGATATTCTTTCTTTAGCTTTTTGTATCTACAAATATAATAATGTTATGCAAGATTTAGTTGGTGAAGATATAACTACTAATTTGACATCCTCTGCTTTAACATTTAACGGTTGGATGAAAAGCGTACAAAATGACAATATAAATATTCATTCTCATATAGATTTATGGGCTAGAAATTATATTAGAAAATCTGTTAAAGGTGGAAGAGTTTCAGCAAATATAAGAAAATACATATCGCCATTTTGTAGCATCTTGTTACCAATATTAAAACAGTATTTACCTGGTCGCTGCGCTGGTGGGGCTTTGTCCCCTGGCCGCTACGCTGGTGGGACTTTGTCCCTTGGAAGTAATTTAATAGATTTAATGAAACAGTATCGAGATTTAGGAGATAAAACTGAAATTTGTAAGAAAATTTCAAATCAACTACTTGAACAAAAAAATGAATTTCTAATGGCTTTTGATGCAACATCTTTATATCCATCAGCTATGTATGATGAAAATTCAGAATACCCTAAAGCTGAATCAGCTAGAAAATTTCGTCAAGAAGAAGAGCGGGAAATAGTATATAAATTTAATACTCAAACATTTAGACCTAAAACTGGAATATTCTCTGTTGTGTTTCAATATCCGAATGATATGTTTTTCCAACCAGTTCCTATAAAAGATAAAGTTAAAAATCAAAATAATAATTCTCATGTAAAAGTAATCAGGTTTAGAAATGGTATATGTTATGATGTATTAACTTCTGTAGACATACAAGAAATTGTTAGATGTGGGGGAAAAATCTTACATATTACTGATGGTATAATTTATGAAAAAAATTATCAAGTTTCACCATTTCGAAATTATATTGAAAAACTTTTTAATTTGAGAAAAAGATATAAAACAGAAGGAAATACTGTAGGTGATGAGTTAATTAAATTATTGATGAATTCGCTATATGGCAAAACTGTGCAAAAAGATATAACCACTAAATATCATTTATGGAATGAGAATACATTGAGAAAAAATTTCACTCAAGAAGTAAAAGATTATGAAAAATTAAATGATGAACAATATTTAGCGAAAGTAGAAATGGAAGATGATGAATTTCTCAAAACTAATATTGTAAAAGATGGGAAGACGTCATTCATGCCATCACACTTAGGTTCTTTCATTCTTTCTCACTCTAGAAGAATCATGAATAACTTTATTTTAGAAATTAATGGTTTCAAAGAAAAATACATTCATTATACAGATACTGATTCAATATATATTTCCAATGAGCTCTTTAATAAATTAGACGCTGCTGGATATGTTGGAGGAGAATTGTGTCAAGGGAAAAATGATTATGGAAATGGTGGAATTATTTTTGCAATGTTTATTGCACCTAAAGTAAAATACTGTATTACTGTAGATGAGCAAGGGAGACTTAGTGAAAAGAAAACATTCAAAGGTTATTCACAAAACAAAGTAAAAGTAGAAGATTTTCTAAAATTATATTCGGGGAAAACATTATCGACTACAGTTAATAAACCATGGAAACGATCTTTAGAAACTGGAATTAGTATTCCTGATAAAAATAATGATACTGAAGAAAAAAAATTTTCTGGTCAAATAAATATTCTTAAACGTCAAGCACCTGATGAAAATGAAATTATGTTACCTTATAACGGAGAAGATATTCAAGCTGAAATATTTCAAACAATCATCTGTGAGAGTAATTTAAGTGATGATGATGACACGTGGGAATAATAATTTTTTTATTACATCTAAAAATTTATAACATCTAAAAAATTTATAACATCTAAAAAATTTATAACATCTAAAAAATTTATTACATCTAAAAACTTATTACATCTAAAAACTTATTACATCTAAAAACTTACTACATCTAAAAATTTTATTACATATGAAAATATATTTATCGAATATTTTGGTATTTTCTATTAAGTTTTATCATATAACGTTTTATCAAATGATAATTTAAATTTATTTTCACCAACTATTGATTCTTCATCATTATCATCAATTGATTCTTCATCATCATCATAAATTGATTCTTCATCATCATCATAAATTACACTTTTTGGTATAGGATGCCATTCCCTGATAGGATACCATTCTCTTATTGGAATATCTAACTCTAAATTACATCTTTTATCTGATAATAATATAATAGAGAAAAATATTGGTCTTTGATCTCTTTTGGAAAATTTAATAACAACACTATAATCTGAATCACTTTTAGTTTTTATTAAAGATGTTAAAATTTTAAATTGATTAGATGTAAATCCTAATTTAAATTTTGTAGACCCTACACATAGTTGTCTAACAGTATCTTCAACTATACCATCATTATTATTTTCAATTGTAAGAAAATGAAATTTAGATAAATTTTGATTATATGTAGTATTAATATCATGTACATCAGTATGAGATATAAATTTTTCTTCACTTAAATTTTTATAATTACTAATATTTTTATAATCTTTTTTACCATTTACACCATTTTCAGATGTTTCTGAATCGTCATCTATATTATCATCATCTATATTATTATCATCATCATTATCATAAGATTCTTTAAGATCGGCAAACCCCTAGAACCTTCGGTTCGTTTATTATGATTATGGACATTGTTAATAGTATAAGGTGTAGTCCACATATAAATTTTCTCTTGTTGAGCTAAACCATTTATATAAGATTTTAAACAAATTAATATTTAAGTTTGAATATAATCCTATATAAGTATCATCATCATATCTTTGGGGCATTTCTAATGTTTCTTGTTTATAAATTGTATCTCTATAATAAACTTGGCATAATAATTCTTCATTATGTTTTTTACTCTCTATATGAATGTTATATTGGTTTTGTTCATCAACAAATAATCTAATTTTTTCTTTGGAAAAAGATTTTAATTTTTTAACTATTTCTTTAATATTGATATAATTGATAATTTTATTTTCTATCCACTCAGTATTACTTATCGGTAAAACTTCTCTAATGAATCCGTAAACAATATTATGTCCTATTATAACCATATTTTCTTTATTTAATTCTACATAAGCTACATCATTATATTTACTAACAATCTCCATAAATTTAATAAATGGATCACCTGAGAAAATGCAATAATTAGTTTCTATAGAAGGTAAACCTTTAGTCTGTTCTCTAAATATTTCGGCTTGTAATTGAAACAAAAGATTAACATCTATACATGGATTTGTAATAGTATTATTATTATTATTATCAAAACATTTATTATCAAATCCCGTTGATCTCGTCGAATAAGAAGAAGAACAGGATGATGCGGACGAATATAATTTTTTTAAATTTGGGGTTTCCATTTTTTTTTTTATTAGAAAAAATTTTATTTTTATTAGAAAAAATTTTATTTTTTTATTGTTAAAAAATGATGTTACCAAATGTTGGTGGAGGTGCATATATCCCGAATAATCGTGAATTAGAAATAGAGATAGAAAATTATATCATGAAAACTGGAGACGTTTTATCTGGTCCATTGCATCTTTCTATTCTTCCGCAACAAAATACAGAGTTAACAAATAAACAATATGTTGATAACACAAATCAATGACTTAAAAGAAAAATATATAAACGATGTTTTTGGTTCCACTGATGAACGAATTAAAGTTGCTAAAACTTAATGACAAATCATTAAACGAAAAATTATTAAAACTTGATAAAAAGGATAGAGAGCTAGAAGCAGATATAGCAAAACTTTTTAAAAAGATTTCAGAACAATCAAAAATTTTAATATTACTTTCTTTGAATTTAAAATCTGCAGTCATTAAAAATAAACATCAGATAAAAATGTAAGAAGAACAATTAGAAGATGAAATAGAAAAACTACCCGAAAGAATTAAAAAAAAATTAAAGCAGTTACAAACTACATTCCAAAAAAGTGTTGATGAATTGAGTTCTAAAATTACTCAACAAATAAAAAAGATGAATAGAATAATAAATGAAGTAAACTCACTTAATGAAAAAGTTGATATAAATGAAAACTCTTAAAATCAATTTAGAAAATGAATTAAAGAAAAATTTACAAGAAAACTCTAAAGAAAATAAAGAACAGTTAGATGCTGTTAAAAGACAATTAGATGTTCTTAAAGTTAAGTTAAATGCTCTTAAAACGGCGTTGAAGATTAATCAGCAGAAAATGCAAGTTAATAGAAGAGAAATTAAAGTACATCACACGCTACTTGACGCAATAGATAAAGTGCAACAGGCAATTAATAAAGTTATCTCGAAGTTGTTGTCCATTCACAAACGTAAATCTTGATCATAAACGTCAATCTTAGCGCAAATATTAAACGGACCAAAGGTCCTCAGGTTACTAACCAATCGGAGCGAAGCTCCTCGAGACTTTAGCCGATCGTAAATATTTTTTCCCAAAAGTCAAATTTAATCCTAAAAAATGCCTATAATTTATAAACACAATCTTAAACATTTTGCTTCAAATCAAAAAATTGCTCATGAACCATCTATGAATCCTGTTTATCATTATGATAATAGAGAAACAATCGGAACACAAAAGTTCCTAGGCAGCGCAGGTGCCGTCCAAAAAGAAGGGGCTGGTATCTTCTCTGGTATTGGAAGTATCGTTAACTTAATTAAAAATAATAAAGATTTGATTACATCTGCTGCAAAAAGAGCAGCTGCTATAGGTAGCACAGCTAGTGCAATATCAAATGCTGTCAAGTCTCAAAACGAATTAAAACAACTAGAAGCTATTCGTAAACTTAGGAATGATTCCGAAGAACTAAAAAATTTAAAAAACTTTCAGATGAAACAAAAAACAAAATTGCTAACATAGCTTTTGGGGAAACCTTGAGGAGCGGAGCCCCGTCTGATAGTAAACATAATGAAAAAACAATTGAAGAAATAAGAGGTAATGGCGTGAGGAGCAACCTTCGGTTCAACCAGCAAAGCTGTAGCGGAGCTGGTCTAGCAAAATTCTAAAATTATATTTTAGTAAAATTTTTTAGTAATTTTTTTAGTAAAAATTTTTTCTGTCTGTGAGAAAAACAAAAAGTCAAATTATTTTTTATAAAAATGTCTTCGCTTATCGAAAATAAATTTAGATTAGACGATCCTCCGTTCGTCAGTTACAATCAAAAAAAGAATGACTATATAAGAATTGCTATGAATCCCGGATCTTCCAGTAGAGTAAATACTGGAGGTGATTTAATTTTTGAAGTTGATAATCAGTAGAGTTATATATATTTACCTGATTCGTTTTTACATTGTGAATATTCTTTATATAGTGATGCTAATTTTACAACACCATTACCAGAAACCGATAATATTGCATTAGAGAATAATTTTTTTCCAAGATTATTTACACAAATGCGTTTAGATGTTGCAACTCAAAATATAGAAACAATAAGTGATTCTCCAGGTGTAATTGATACAATGCTTAGATTTGTAACAATTGGTGAAAATAATAAAAAGTATGGAATCGAAGGTTGGTTTCCTGATACTAATGATGGTATAATTGTTGATGATTTAACTCACGCTGGAACAGATTCAGCAGGAATTGCGAAAGATGTAGAAAATATTGCAAAACATTTAAATAAAACAAACAATAGTGCATATAAAGAAAGACGTGAATTTTACAAGAAAAGTAAACAGACAGTTAATTGGTCATTGTCTCCATTATTCGGATATTTAGATTATGATAAAATATCATATCAATTAAAATTTAAATTAATAATTCATCGTACAGCAAATAATGAATTAATCTTTTTTGGTAAAACCGGAAAAAAGCATATTTAAAAATTGATAGACTTGAATGGTGGATTAAGCATATTACTCCTAGTTTACAGATTGAAACAGCTATTGCAAAAAGATTAAATACTAACAAACCAATTCCAGTAAATTTTCTAAAGCGTACTGCTAATTCAGTAACTTTTTCCGAACAAAGATTTAACTGGCATTTTACTAGAACTGCGAATACACCAAGATATTTATTACTAACTTTTCAAAGAAATAATTCTCCAAGTTTTGATAAGAACAATAATCTCTTCCATATTAATACAATTCGAAGTTTACAAATTTCATTAAATCAAACCCGTTATCCAATTGATCCATTAAGATTCGATGATACCAATAATCAATTTATGGAAGGATATGATTCTTATCGAAATCTTTGTATAGAATTTGGAGTTGAACCACAATTAACTCCTGGAGATTGGAGACATTTATATCCAATTTTCTGTTTCGATTTAAGTGCACAATCTGAAGATATTATTAAAAATGGTTGTGATGTAACAATTAATATTGAAAAAAAAGATTCCACAACTTCATTGATGGCTTATGGTTTATTGCTAGAAGATATAAAATATTCTATTGAAATTCTTAATGGAAAGATGGTTAGGATCGGTTAATAACCTGAGGACCTTTGGTCCGATAGGCTAAAGCCCAAGACTTTGTCGATTAATTAATTTTTTTCATAACTAGAATAGATTGAAATTTTTTTAGTAATTAGCCATAACATTTTTTCATAACTAGAATAGATTAAAAATTCTTAACGTAAAATTTTTTCATAAGTAAAATAGATTAAAATTTTGATAACTTAAAAATTTTTCGTAACTAGAATAGATTAAAATTTTTCGTAACTTAAAATTTTTTTATTAAAAATCTCGCAAGCGCAAAATAATAATAATAAAACTGTTGAATTAAAATTACGTAATATTGTTGACAAAAATACCCCTAAAACTATTACGATTAACAAAAAAAAGTATTACATAAGTAAACCAATGATAGAAAATATTCAATTACAAGAAGAAAAGAATGGCGGGATTCTCCCATTAATTCCACTAATAATAGGAGGCATAGCAGCAGCAGGAAGTGCTGCAGGTTGGACAGCTGGTATTGTCCAAGCAGTAAATAAAAATAAATCAGAGAAGGCAGCATTAGAAGAACAAAAACGTCATAATAGAGAGTTAGAAAAAGTTGCTAGGGGTGAAGGAGTAGTAGATAATTTTATTAGTAAATTAAAATTAGTTGATGAAGGAAAACGAGTTCTTAAAAATATTCTCCACAATGTTGATGATTTAATTGAAATTAAAGAAACTAAAGATGATTCTGGAATATATCTAAGTCCTAGTATGATAAGGTAATAACCTCAGGACCTTTGGTCCGATCGGCTAAAGCCTCTGAACAAAGTTCTATCGGCTAAAGCCTCAGGACCTTTGATCCGATCGGCTAAAGCCTCTGAACAAAGTTCGATTAGGTAAAACATTTATTTTATCTTTTAAAATGAATTCTACAAATTCCGAAAATTTAATTAAATTAAAAATTTCTAATTAAAATTTCTATTAAACAAAAATAAAAACTCAAATCGTCAGCATATTGGAGGTGACATACAAAAAGCATTAGAAAACTTTCCTGGATCTATTTGGAGTAAATATTCGAAAGAAAAACATCTTCCTGGTCATTCATATACCGGTCCAGGAACTCGATTAGATATAAGACTAGATGAGAATAATAATCCAAAACCAGGTGAAGAACCAATAAATAGAGTAGATTGCCGCAGCTTATAGACATGATTTAGCTTATCGAAATCATGATCTAAGTTCTCGACATGCAGCTGGTAAGAAGATGATTCAAGAATTAGATAGTATTCAGAATCCTACATTTAGAGAAAAAATTGAAAGAATGTTTGTTAAGAAAGCTTTACAAGCTAAAATATTATTCGGTCAGGGTTTAAATGAAACGACAGCAAAGCTGTCTGAGAGCAACGCTCGAACCTACGCGTCTGAAATGTCGAATGACCTAGGACGCTAAGCCTCCGAAATTCATAAAGAATACAGAAAGCCGAAATATTTATTGAAAGTAAAAGTATTTAATAAAGATGATATTTGGAGTGCTGATCTTATTCATATGCCGAATGAAAGGGACTACAAATACGCATTGACCGTTATAGATTTATATACACGATACGCTTGGGTAAAGCCTTTAAAAAATAAAAGTGGTCTATCAGTTAAATATGCGTTTGAAGAAATCTTTAAAGAAAGTAAGAGAAAGCCAAAAAAATTGTTTGTTGATAAAGGGTCGGAATTTTATAACCGAAACGTTCAGCCACTATTTGAAACTATTTATTCAACTGAAAATGCAGGGAAGGCCGTAGTGATAGAAAGATTCAATCGGACGTTAAAAAATAAATTATTCAAGAAATTTACTGAGCAAAGAAATCAGAAATGGTTGAAGATATTACCAGGAATTGTAGATGAGTACAATAATAAAGTTCATTCAGGTATTGAAGAAACTCCAAAGAATGCTTCTGACGACCCTGATTTGATAAGAAAAAAATATTCGAGAATAATAATTTGAATGAGAGTAATCCGAATTTGCAGAAACTTAAGCCGAAATTTAATATTGGAGATAGAGTTAGAATATTTAAATATAAGCATAAATTTGAAAAAGGCTTCGTTGGCTATTGGACTAAAGAAATATTTGAAGTTTGCAAAATAAATCAAACTTATCCGATTACTGGCGAAATCAAAGATTTAGATGATGAAAATATCAGAGGCCGATTTTATCAAAATGAATTACAACGAACTGATTTTTAATTATCATTATTTTCATTAGGCGCAGCCATAGAACCTACGGTTCGTTCAATTCCCTTATTCAATTCTAACATAATATCTAGAAATGGTACTCCTTTTTGTAATTTAAATAAAACATAAAGACATAATTGACCACAATAAGTAGTTCCCGGTTTTTGAATTTGAAACGTATTATAAATTCCATTGCCAAGTATTTCTCTTACTTCATTCGTAGGTGGAAGTCCGTATGAGTCGAACCAATAGTTCTCAGCCTCCGGGCGGTCAAGATAATAATTAGAACAGTTGATATTTCTTTGTCCTGCTGACCAATGTACACCTTTCTCATCTGACGTATGAAGATTTGTTATGAAATTTACAGTTTGAACTTTGTTCCGGGAACTGAAGGTTCCTGTTGGCTTATTTTTTAGGAATTGTAATTCGTCTCCCATTAGAACATGAAAATTCTTTATTCCTAATCGATTAGCGATTTTCTTTAGGTCGAAATTTGTCGTGGTTTGCGTTCCATATAATTTAAAAAACTCATTTATGTTGCTCATTTTATAATAAAAAAATTTCTTAAGGGACCCCTAGAAGTCAGAAGAGGGGGTATTGATTTAAAACTGTTCTCTAATGATGACTATCCTTACTACTTGGGGGGTATTGATTTAAAACTGTTTCATAATGATGACTTTCCTTACTACTTGGGGGGGGTATTGATTTACAACTGATCTCTAATGATGTCTTTCCTTACTAATTATTCGATTTTGAAATGATTTAATTTAATCTAAATTAAAACGTTACATTGTTACATTTTATTAGTAGAGTTAGTGTTTCGTACATCTTTTATCAATAGTAATTCATTACACATCAATATGTGAAAATTCTTTATTCCCAATTGCTTAGCAATCTCATTTAAATCGAAATTTGACGTGGTTTTGTTTGCCGTATATTTTTTGGAAGTCTCTAATGTTTCTCATTTTTATAGAAGAAAAAATGTTTCTATTATATTCCCGTAAATGAGAAATTAAAAACAACACATGGATATTTCAATTTGGTTACATCCACTTTGCATATATTCAATTTGGATACATTGAAATACATGTAAATTTGTCCACGGGTGGACAAGGTTTCATTGGATGAGAAAAAAATGACGTCATATAACAACATAATGAAAATGATTGAAAACAGAAGGGTTGAATAATCAATTATTACAAAAACACTCATCTTGTGAAAGACACTGCTCCAAGATTGAAAGATTAGTTTTTAACAGTCGTATAGGAAGCGAGACTCTACAAAGAGTCTGAAATTTATCTGCCAGTTTTGCCAACTTCATTGCGAAGCTCAATTCAGTTCGTGAATAGTTAATATTGTGATGTTTTAAGAGATATGTAAAATCTCCTTTATTATTCTCACACAAGGATAATATATGATTGGCGTGTTTTCCAATAAAAATTTTACATGTGACACTCAAAAGATGGCTTTGTTTTTCGTATTTCAAGTGTTGTTTCAAAGAATTCACTGTCGTTGAAATGTCCCCCGCCGGTTCTGTAAAATATTCCACTGATTCGATGAATGTATGACGTTCAACAACACTTTCCTTCAACTGTTTTGTAAATGTTTCGATTCTGAAGGGAAGTGCTGCTTCCTTCTTTGCTCTGGCTGCGATTTTATGTTGCTCTTTGTATGCTTTTCGAGCAGAACGTATAGCGTCAGGATTGAAGAGTAGAGGCGCTTTCTTCACTTGCTGGTCTATATACGAAAAGTATTCAGAATGTTTCTCCGATGGAATGAACAAATCCGCAATATTTTTGAAGAACTCTGGAAGTACCGTTGCTATGTTGGCTTGTTGTTCAACGGCTGCTTGACTCATGATTGACGGATAAATTAGTACAAATCACTATGTTCAAAATATAAGAATAACGTAATTAAAGATAGCGGAACGATGAGAGCAAGCAGATGATAAGTGTTGATTGAAATAATATCACAACAATCTGAGCACACGATACAATGACATCTTAACGTCATACGGGTGTGCTGACGCACTAACAAGAATTAAAACAACTTGCCTAACGTACAATTAAAATCTCATTGTTTCACAGAGTAGTAGCAGCTGTTTGTTCTTTCATACATTGTTTCCTTTCAAATGTTTGAGTTGGAGCACACAGCTCTTTACACTGAAATGCCTTTTATTCATAAATGCGAGAAGCAGATGTTCTCTACAATTGAGTGTTTATCTGAGTACAAAAGCAGTAGATAAATTGTAAGAACGCCAGGAGCGGTCATGATTTAAGCGAGAAAATTGTAATTCTCAAATTTTGAGATTCTTAACTTTTATGATTTTTGGTGTCCGGTTTTACATGACCTGGAACGGTCATGATTTAAGCGAGAAAATTGTAATTCTCAAATTTGAGATTTTGAAAAATTTGAAAATTGGGTATTTTTAAAAACGCTTAAATTTTCGCCCTTCGGTCTTCGGCCACGTGAAATTTGAAGTCTACCTAAATTTTTGAAATTTTTGAAATTTTGATTTTTGAAAAAACCCGCAAAAGTGTGACATCCGGCGCAAGCGAAGCGAAGCGAAGCAAAGCGAAGCGAAGCGTCGCGCCGGATGTCACACTATATACTACTCATCACTAACACAAATTGGCACGGTTGGAAAATTCTCTTTTGTGACGATATCCATGACTTTACATTTGGACTCATTTAATGGCAGATGAATACTGTCTGACCATCTCACAATATTCTCCCATTCAAGCTGAAGACAATCATCAGAGGCGCCTCTGACAAAGTGAACAAAAAGCATATCATCAGCATACTTCAAAAGGAAAGTGTTGTCACAAATCGGGTTCAAATCATTTACCGAAAGCGCAAACAATATGGGGCCAATTGCACTTCCCTGTGGTATCCCACTGAAAAAAGGGACCCAGCTGGAAGACTCGACATTAACAAGGACACGCTGATGCCTACAGGTGAGGAAACTCGAAAATCCATTTAACAATGGATGATGAAACAGGAAACTTTTGCAGCGATTCAACGATTGCATGATGCGGTAACTTTTCAAACGCTTTCTGAAAATCGGTTGAAAGCAAACGAACAACGCCGGACGAACTATCCAAGAACTGCAAGATCTTGTGATGAGTTAGTGCTAGCGCTGGAACAGTGCCTTCTCCGGAGCACGAAACAAAGGCGAATTGTAATTTATGAATTAGGTTTTTTACAAAAGGCATCAAAAACCTTGTACACACAATTTTCTCGAAACTTTTAGATAACACAGGTACAAGAGATATAGGACGAAAGTCCGATACAACACGAGAACGATCAACCTTAAGGATCGGGGACACATTCGCAGTTTTAAACATTGAGGTACAACTCCTACATGAAGACTCCAGTTGAACAAGAAAGTAATTACTGGTGCGAGGTAATCAGCAGACTGCCGAAACACCCATGGCGGTATACCGTCAGGACCAGCGCTTGAATTCTTTAGTTTAGACAAAATAGCGTACACTTCATAGCATTCCAACTGAGGCAACCAATCATTACAAGTAGATTCCAATACAGCTTCAACAGAGTCTAAGGATTGAAAATTGGAAGAAAAGAAATCACTGAACATATAAGGAGAAAAAACATGAGACGAGGATGAATTGGATAACCTTGCGACACGACGGAGACACTTACACACCTTTTTCGAATCCTTCGAATTAGCAGCGTCACGAAGATAATAATTCTTGAGGTATGCAATCTTACGAATAACTTCTTGACGCAGACGATGGCACTTAGACCATTGGCGCTAAGTAAAAGCCCGGTCTTGATCATCAATCAATGCCTTTAGGGAATCCGTCATCCACTCGGAATCACTAAAACGAATTCTTATAATACGTCGTGGAAAACACCGATCAAAAAGCTGAAAAATGCTGTTGCATAAGACCGTCGCCGCTTCATCAATGTTTTCAATACAAGAAATGAATGCCAACCAATCAATAGATGAGATTGATGCCGAAAACTTAACAACATTGGCTTTGGTGAATCTCCGGATAACTTTCTTTTTAACTTTAGGCACAACAGAGCTACACACCACCACACCACACAATGATCCGATTTGCCCAAAGACGGCAAACACGACGGCTTTTGATTATATACAAAATTAACAAATAATTGGTCCAGGGCAAAGTAAGTATATAAGAGAAGTATGCAATCAAAGCATGATTTGTGGCAACAGCAATGATATTACTTTTTCGCCAACTCTTATAAACAGTTTTATTTGATATCTCAATTGATAACAGAAGAGTATTGAAATATTAAATGCAAGGGACAGAATAGCTATGTCAAAACTATGAATCAGCGAAAAATTACATAGTTATCCGTAGATGTTTGGAAGACAAATATAGATGAAGATCCATTTCTATGGTTTAGAATGTCAGAGTTGATTTGGCATAGAAAATTAATTGATTGTTAAGGTACGACCGCAAACCACTCATTTATCTACACATTGATGTGGGTGTTATATGATTGTTTTCCTATATTAATACATTTGCCAACTTTTGCCCACTGAACATATTGTAATCTTTGTCTGGCATCTATAAATACTTTATCTTCTTGTTGATAACCAGTTGTGCATGCATTCATTGATCAGTTTTAGATTTCGATTCACTAAAATGATCACTAAAGTATCGATGTATCAATTAAATGATTGATAGTTAGTTAGTGACCGGTCTGATGCAAATAAGGAAAAATGATGAATGATGCTCCTGCCTTAAGATGCAGATACTTTGTATTAATTGCATTTGAATTTATTGAGCAATTAACACAATAGTTCCTCGGCTTCCGGCAAATCACTGAAAAATAAAACTATATTCAAAACAGAAAAATGGAAAACAACAAGAAACATTCAGATGATGAATGATGATCCTGCCTTAAGCTGCAGATACTTTGTATCAATTGCATTTGATGAAACAAAAAGTAACCACCATGAATGCATGCGGTGCGCTAATTTACGCCATGTAAATTATACATGATCAATTAAGTGAAATTCGCAAAAATGATCCGGTTCGAACCAGTTTACCATATGAATGTCAAGATAATAGCGTCTTCCAAGTTGCGACGTTGAATAATGAGAGTCTTTTAAGAACAGTTTCAGTAGGCCTATTTAAGAAAAAGGAATGGCAGCTGACAGAGGTGGTACATTATGTGAGTTAGTACTTTCATTTTAAGAAAATAAGCGGTTCTGCAGTCAAATTCAATTAGCAAGTTGATTTAATAAAAAATTACCAACTTATGACGGTTGAAGGGAGACCTTTTCTAAATTGATAAGAATTTGATTCTCAAGCTTCGGCTATGAGCTTAAATGAAAAATAAAATAACAAAAAAAGAGCGAACGACATTACAATCATGTGTTAGATTCGTCATGATAGGTGGGGACGATTGACTTGACGGTCTATATAGTACAATAAATTATAACGAAGTCAACTAGATCTGTAAGTCTGCAATTTTTTAGTGTGTTGTGGAACTTTACGTTGTCCATGTGTAGGCCTACATTAACAACCACTATGATACAAGTGCATATACATATGTATAGGCCCACATCATTAATAGTCACTCCATAGATCATCATGTCATAGTGTCCACCATTGAGCAAATAAATAGATATCGCAACATCAGTGTCTGATTCATCCTATTTTACTTATGTCAAAAAGCATTATCCGAACTACGAAGCAAAGTAATCAATACCCGTTTGAAATTTTTGAATGGAACTACTCACAGAGATTATATAAGGTCATCAATTTGTACCTTCTCAAAGGCCAAAAAAGTTCTCAAACATAACTATTTTATTTAAAAATGAAAGATGCATAATTGATAAAAAGACAGATCCAGCAAATGATTATGTGCAAAATTATGTGCAAATAGAATATGTGGCAGTGATCATGATGTCATAGAAGAATTAAACCGTTCAGCAAAATAATTGATAATTTTTTCTGATTGTCTCGTCTAAATAACCTCACTGCATAGTTTCGGCTGTTGGCACACACTTTCACGTGGGAATAACTAGGCATCAGTTATCCGGTTACTTACACGCAACGTTGCGTCCGAATAATACGTCATAGTATCTGATCAGTCATCATCAAATCAGGTCATAAGTTGGTAATAGAAAATCAATAGAATTGCTAATCAACTTGCTAATTGAATTTGACTGCAGAACCGCTTATTTTCTTAAAATGAAAGTACTAACTCACATAATGTACCACCTCTGTCAGCTGCCATTCCTTTTTCTTAAATAGGCCTACTGAAACTGTTCTTAAAAGACGCTCATTATTCAACGTCGCAACTTGGAAGACGCTATTATCTTGACATTCATATGGTAAACTGGTTCGAACCGGATCATTTTTGCGAATTTCACTTAATTGATCATGTATAATTTACATGGCGTAAATTAGCGCACCGCATGCATTCATGGTGGTTGCTTTTTGTTTCATCATATGCCAAAAATTTGACCGACTTGGTGATCCAGTTGAATGTGTCATAAATATTTATACTAGATCAACCACTAGATGAATGGGATGTAAGTCAGCAATGAGCCTCGTTGGCACTAAAAAGTTACAATCTTGCTAACTGAGATATAGAACCGTGTTCATGGGACATGAACTGCAATATCTGTAGTGAATATTTACTAGGAGTTACGCAAATTTGACGATTTAAGTTGAATAAACCTACTATCATGTACAATAACTTACCAGAACGCCATTTTCCGCGCAGGTCAGAATGATTTTTCCACAGCAAAATTTATAACGCCATGCGCCATTCAGCCTGTCGTTCACACAGTCTCACTAAGTCACTGGCCCTTTTCGAGTTGCCAAATCGATGTGACTTTGGCAACTCGAAAAGGTGATTATTTGCAAAAATGTGTGCTTTTTACATGAACTTTGTCAAGGTCTCAGCGGAATGTTTAGTCGGTCAGAGCCCGCTTATTTTGGGAAAACCGGCAATTCTAAGTTTGTAAACAAATTAGGAAATTGCACTCGCATGTAAGTTGTGATTAAGTTTCAACCAATATATTTAGTAAAAACATAATTTTAATATTCTGTTGTTTTACTGCATGTCGTTGCATCGATACTGTTTGAAATAACGCAATGCACGTGCTGGCTGTAGAATATTTCATGTTACAGAGTAAAAACTCTAGTGTTCTCTTAACTTTCTATTTCTAGTTTAGTTATTTTCATACAACCATGTTTAATTATCGGTTAGCTGGTTCATAAATCCTTTAAATCCTTCATTGGATCTTTCTCAATTTCCTGTTGCAACCCAATTTCTTTTTTAAATTGTTTAGAGCAAAAGCCTATCTAACCAACCAAAATAATTTTGAGATTCAATTCTGCATAACTTTCTCGAGTTTTCTCGCTTCTAGCAGAAGGAAGTCATGCTTAAAGTATTTCATTTGATAGACAAATAGAAGAGGCTAAACATGAAACCCTTCTGAAAACCCTTCTGAATTTAAACATGACTTCCTTCTGCTAGAAGCGAGAAAACTCGAGAAAGTTATGCAGAATTGAATCTCAAAATTATTTTGGTTGGTTAGATAGGCTTTTGCTCTAAACGATTTAAAAAAAGAAATTGGGTTGCAACCGGAAATTGAGAAAGATCCAATGAAGGATTTAAAGGATTTATGAACCAGCTAACAGATAATTGAACATGGTTGTATGAAAATAACTAAACTAGAAATAGAAAGTTAAGAGAACACTAGAGTTTTTACTCTGTAACATGAAATATTCTACAGCCAGCACGTGCATTGCGTTATTTCAAACAGTATCGATGCAACGACATGCAGTAAAAAAAACAGAATATTAGAATTATGTTTTTACTAATTATATTGGTTAGACTTAATCACAACTTACATGCGAGTGCAATTTCCTAATTTGTTTACAAACTTAGAATTGCCGGTTTTTCCAAAATAAGCGGGCTCTGACCGACTAAAAATTCCGCTGAGACCTTGACAAAGTTCATGTAAAAAGCACACATTTTTGCAAATAATCACCTTTTCGAGTTGCCAAAGTCACATCGATTTGGCAACTCGAAAAGGGCCACTGTCTGTCTCTGTCTGCTTCACTCTTTAATAACAGCATCAGACAACAATTCGGTATGACGTCACAACAGTGTAGACGTCGAGTTATTTGTGTGGGAGCATCTCGTTCAATTCTCTTGATGACGGTGGAATTTCCAGCATCTGGTGTGCTCTGGGTACAGTGACTTACGACATCGCTAACATAAGAGCATGCTGTATTGTCTTAGGATACACACAAGGGTCACGTGCTTCAACCACGCAGAGTTGACCTTTACTGTGATGTTAAACGTAACATATCCATCATAGGCAAAAATGTTACTAAAACAGCAAGCAAGGATTCCTTTCATCTCATTCCAGGAAATATTTGTATTAGATGCATCTGAAATATGTAGATTAACAATATCTAAGCACCAAATGAAGCAATTTCTGCACTGTTTCATCTTTTAAGCCACACCAATCAGAAATGACACTTCCATCAGCAAAGTTGGGATGAAATATGAAAAGCTTGATGAATTTCATGTAGGAATCATTTGGAATATTGGCTTGTTGCCAAAAATTTTAGCCACGGTAGCTTTTTTGAAATTAATAAATATGAATTTCTGAAAATCTTCTTGGCGAAAAAAGATGGCGGACATGTCGCCAAAAAAATACATTAGAGTAATGAGTTGATTGCACACTTAACATATTTAAACACTTTGGTCCAGGGTATTGTCCCCTCGTGTAGGAAAGTCCACGATAGCTTCTAGTTGAAGCACACTACTAATCAAAGAATATTGCTTGTGCAAATCATTGAAGTCACCCGAAAGACAAATATGTATCTGATGATCGAACTTGACATAAATGAAATCAATCAATTTAACAAGACATGATAAAGCATCTTCATGCGCCCTCATGTCATTCCAATATGGATGATAGAGAATCATGAAGCACAAACGGAGCTCCTTCACAAACAACACAAAAATTTCCGTTGCTATTTGGGGAATTTGCCAAGATGTCCTCACAATCAAGCATCAGTTGAAACAACTGTCCGAATAAGACGAATATATATTCCGTGATACACCAAACGTCGCCTTGTGAGCCTGGACACACAAACGCATCTTCGTTGGCGTAGGCTTAAAGATTATGAATTGAATAACGGATCATAGAATCTGCCAATGTATTTCACAATAGAGATAGATCATAAGGCGGCAAATGACCAAGAAATCAATGATCAGAGGTCGCCAAGCACAAAACATAACCCCCAGCCTCTAAAACAAACATGCTCTCGATCCCGGAGGCGCCGAGTCGCAAGCCAATTCAACCGCACGCCAGAGCGACATGCAGAGGAATGTAAGAATAAGAGCATGTGTGAAATCGTAGATCAACAGCTGCAATAAACACAAAGTAACAAATAGAGTCGCAATATCAGGACAATAACAATCAAGTGCTAGATATGGAAATCAACATCTACTTTTGTTCAATTAAATTACGATCTAAACTAACAGAAATTGCAGCTCTAAAACATTATGGAAAACGTCAAGGAATTATTATAGAAAGATAGAAACTAAAGAATTCAAAGTAATTTATGACATCAAAAAAAATTCACAGATTTTTGCACTGATCTTGGTGAACAAGAACACTAAGAAGTCCTTCCAGCAGTTTCTACGGTGGCCAAGTAATGTCGATTGCGTTGGAGATTATAAACCAGACTGCATTACCGTGATGGTATAGATGCTCCATCAAAGCACATATTTAATTTTTGGACACCACATATTTTTATTCACTGATATTCCAGTCGAACTGATTGCTGAAAAGGAAAAGGAATTTTAGTTACGAACTATGGAGTGAAAGGAAAGAAATAATTAACTTTAAGATACAAGAACGTCAGATCTACATGTTACATGAAACAGGCTGAAGAAATTATGATTTCTTCAAAAATTCGAAGTTTTTGATTTGACAGATAATTGAAAAAAAGAATTTCTTATAAACATGCATACACAGAGCACATCGTGCTTTTTGATTATTTTTGATACGCTATTTACTTTGATATACGCCTACATAATATAATGTAAATTTAATCAATGCCAAATTGAATACATGCACATGTACTTTTTGATAAATGATTGAAAATCTTGTTGAAGAAAATTGGCTCCTTTCTTAGTGATTTGATGTTTTACATATTATGGAAATTCACGAGTTTCAGATCTCCAATAAATAGCACATATTATGCTAATAATCCATATTCACAAGTACTTTTTTTCTAATTTTCGTTTGAAAGTTCTAATGCAATGCTGCATATGTTTCTTACTGATTATTATCATACTTCACACAGCACACACTGTCTTGTAAACTTCTATGTGTCGACAACTAGTAGCCGTTCTTATTAATCAGATGAAAAATAATATGAGCGTCACAAGTCTCTACCAAACATGCATTAGCTAAGTTGACTTCAGAAATAATAACTGGCATGGCTTATATGTCCCAAGATCGTCGCTAGAAATATATTAAAAGTGAAAAAATGGAATATCTACTTTTGTATGGTGATTTAATGAGCTATTGTGAAGCTGCGTCTGAGACTGTTCAACGTTAGAGGTTTTGGTTCTATGTGAGTATAGTTTCGTTTGAGGGAACCAGCCATGATATGACTGATCATGTGTATGATTTTATGAGACAGAATATAAAGTTCCCATTCAAATAGGCCGGACATTTGTCTGCTGTCAGAAAATACCAATACATTTTACAGAATAGCAAAACATTCCATGTTAGTTCATTAATATTTTTTCTTTCTGCGTTGATGACTATATTAGTCCTTGCTATTTGCGCTGGAGTCTCTTTTTTGCCTGAATATCATGCTACGTTGAGAACTTAATAATAATGACTAATATGAATAGGAAATATGAGAGAGACTTTCATTTGAAAAAATGGATTTACGTTTACAATTAGCAACAGTATTGAGACTGAATATTTATGGGAAGTCGAGCATTAAAACACGACATTAAAAAAACGTTTGCATCCAATAGTGTCTGGTACATTGTCGAAAAACCGCAGTTATTTGAATACTGACAAGAAGGATAATTGTTGGCAGAAGATTCTATATTAAAAAAAAGTATAGAAGATTTAATTTGTCAGTGGTCTGTTGGCCCTAGTTCAACATGCAAGAATTTCATAAGTTTTGATGAATATTTATTAAGCGAATTCACAACTATGTGCCAGCAGAATTTTAATAGATTAGACAAAAAATGTTTAAAAGATTGAATGCGAAATTTTGAGCATATGTTAACAAAAACGTTTTTCTTGTCCGAATCAGGAAGACTGAAGACAATTATTCTACTACATAATGGAAACGAATGTTCGTTCAGTGTCATCTATTATATTTTTTCGATGTCTATACCATTATCCTGACAGTTGGTGATAAATGCTTGCATTAGCAGGTTACATTCAACCATTCATGGCCTCCAATAAACTAAATACGGAATTGTCGTATTTCTACTAAAATTCATGAAATAAACGAATTTTCGAATATTCTGAATATGACTGACCACACATGAATGATACATTTGTACATCAAGGCATTTAGAACTTTGCATTGAATCCTACACTTAATATACCAATTCAATTAACCCTTCACATGCGTTGTATCTACTATTTTTCTATTTTCGTTAGGAAACCTTATTGGAACACACCACTTAACTACATGAGCTGTTTGAGCAGTTTCTATGAGTGCGCATTTGCTTCTCAGAGGCTTCACCGAGCACAGATAACGCGAATGAATGCATGAAATTGGACAAATACAATGTATGCCTACCTCGAAAGAAAAATTTACAGCTTTTAGAATTTATAATTTCCATTATCCACAAAAAGTAATTGAAGCCCGTTATGAAAAGTGTCATTTTTTTTTAACTACAGAAGTCGTAGAATCGATTTACATTAGTGTTTTTAAAAATTCTAATACGCATGCAGCGCATTACAACTCTGTCGAATAGGCAATCAGAGCAACAGGAAACTCACCTCATTTTTCAGAGCTGCCGTCAGTTGATGAACCAGATTGATCAGTATATCTGTCACGATTGACTATCACGAGAAAAATGTAGAATGCAGATTTTTGCCGTTCGGCTTCAAGTCTTAATATATTTCTTTTCCATTTATCCAGTATTTCGATCGACGTTGATGGGAAAGATGTAGTCTCCTGGCATGACATCATGATACCCATACATTTGCAATTTACTACTGCACAACTTCAACAGATAATTTCACCAAACAATTTAATTGCAATATCACTGACAGAAACAAAGACAGCATAAGCATAAGCAGACAGCCATCCAGGACCAAGCAAAGAACAAAAAAAAGAAAGACCGGGATCGCGAACAAGTCATCACGAAGAATGCAAAACAGAGAGAGTAACAGAAGGCAGAGACATACAGGACGAGAACCTGAGAAAGTAAGAAGACAGACAGAAGAACAGCAAGACAACAGCATGAGCGAGCAGAACACAAGAGAACAAGCAATTAAGAAAAAGACAGAAAAATGAAAGAGACACAAAAGACAGCGCAAGGAACAAAGAAGAACCATAGGCACAGAAAACACAAAACCAAGAGCAGCCAGCCGGAACACAGACAAGGAAAAGGAAAGAGAGAAAAGTAGAGCAAAGGGCTAAGACAAGAGCCGTACACAGAGAGCAAAAAAGAGACAGAACCACAAGTTACAGAGCAAGGAGATAAACCTCAAACAAAAACTAGAGAAAAGGTCACGGACAGAAGAACAGAGACTAGAAGACAAGCGAAACAGGCATCAGCAGACAGCTCCAGGCCCCGCAGTCAACTTGCCACTCGAAGTCAAAGCATAGCCTACATAGCTCGGAGAGATGAAGCGGAGAATTAATTCACGTACATACAGCAACGTGAACTTATGATGTCCTCAATAGCAGCTATTGTTATGCGACATCGTTCCTGCTGTCTGGCAAGCAGTGACTCACGCTCTCCTATGCAGATGCTTACGTCTAGGGGTTATTGTTCTCTTTCAGTATGTTAGCCTACTAATTCAACTTAGCCTTCTGAAATTTTAATGTGTGGCGCTTTAGGATGCAGATTTCTTCTGCGTTAGGATGGTGCACAGATTACAGTGTAGTATCTTACAGGGGTGCATCTACTTAACCCTAGGATTACCAAGGTGTGATAAATTTATCACACCTTGAACAAATATCCTCATGGAAAGTTAATTAAAGGATTTTCACCCGCTCTTCTTTTGTTAATTTTATCCTATCTATGTAACATGAACGTTGAAAGGAACTGAAGTTAGTTATTCACCTCAGTTTTCAGTTGGCAGCTGCTACTGTATCATGCACCATGCCATTGTATTAAGCAAGTAATGGGAAGAAGACCGTTCCAGGACACCGAAAAATTCAGAAAAATTGGTGTTTTTTAAAAACGACTAAATTCATGAATTTTAACCATTTTTCAGGTTTTAAGACCTAAATTCATAAATTTAGTCCATTTAAAAAGCACCATTTTATTATTAAAATTAATGTAGTCCCGTTATGAAAAGTGGCATCTTAAATACAGAAGTCTATAATGCTAAAGCACTTTAAATATACCTTTTGCCACAGCTGTTGTCTCAACCAGCATAGTTGGATTGGCAGTCTTTAAATATCTTCTTTAAATCAACATATTGGCTAATGGCAGACCAGTCATAGTTATTGACACATCTATTCACAAAATTTTAAAATCGGCATTGCTGTTGTCGATAAAAATTCTATGTGTCATGCATGCTCCAGCAAAAATATGATGACCAACTCAATAGGAGAGCGCATTCAGAAGCGTCAGTTTAAGTAACTAAGCAGGAAAGACACTCAAAAGAAGCGAAAAACTCAACCTCGTTGCCAGTTTACCTGGCCCATTCTGTGCCCGTTATTTCACAAGTCCAGGTTCAGTGTATCAGACAGTCTCAAATCATAGAGAAGAATTTTCGATAGCGAATTATTCTTTGACAACAAGTATGCTGGTTGTGCCAACAACTATGCCAGTTATTGAAGCTTAGAATTCTCTGCTTGTTTCAAATGAATGGCTTTATGACCATGCTAGAGCGTGCAAATGTTTCCATTAGATATGAGAATGACGCAGTGATCATAGAGCTTGTAGAAAAATCTTGTATTGCCCAACAGCCTTGTGCCGGTTGAGACAACCAACTATGGCAGAAAAAGGTATAAACTAGCAATATACCTTATACTTCGTATTGACATGTGATCATGACTAAACACCAACTAAATTTAGTAAGTAAACAGCGAGCGGCGCTTCAAAACTTTGCAGTAATGTGATAGCATTGAAAGCTCTTAGTTTTTAAAAGTCTTTGGGCTGTAAAACTGTTGAATCCGGCCTGGAAACAACACATGTAATAATACACCCATTAGAGGATGAGGAGGAGACGCCAATATTAAGATAGGTACCTTTCGTTCCCTTTTTGGTCCAGAAGCGCCATCTAATACAACGTCATATCCAATATGATTTGAGGAGTCATATTTCGGTCAATTTTGCTCAAGTTAGAAACATTGATTGAACGTGGCAGCGCTCTGGAATTTGATACGATCCGCTTCATTAGTTATTCCGCACACTGCGAGACACTTTTTTTGCATTGTAGCGGGTAGATCGTTAGTGAAATTACCGCCGAGTTAGCGCATGTGAAAATGCCTCCATCAATGTTCGCATCTAACAGTTTTCTTCCTCAAATATGCTGTACTTGCCTGTCCTTGCACAATAAAGATGTCCCGCACCACCGGTGAACGACCTGGATGGTACTTAAAAATAGGAAAACCCATTTAAATTTTTCCACGTTGGGTAACTGCTCGGCAGTGGCGATGCGGGACATAGCGATGCAATAAATCAAAGTGAATGTCCACTTAGTTGACCGGAAACTACAAGGACCTACATGCACTGCTCTCGGGAAACATATTGTCGCCGTGTTGCGAATGCATTAACCCTTTAACATCTCCGGCAAGATGACATTACTTGGTGCAATAATGAATCTGCATGCTCTACAGTCGGCAACATGCGTATTGTATGTGTGACATGATGTTGTCGTCCAAAGAGAAATTATGACACACATGTACGAGTGGTGCTTGAGAGGTAAACCTTAAGTGAAGCTGATGCCGGAAAAGCGAGGAATATAAATATGAAGTAACCGGCGGCTGTGAAGTAAACGGGCCACTACGTATTATCTATGCACATAAAGATGTTTAATTGACAGCACTCTCAAGTAATACATGTCGCCGCTGTGCGTGCCGGCAAGGGGTTTAGCATTTCATTTCTACAACAGGAGGAATGAATATGAAGCCGAAGAATTATGGCAAGGGTGACAATTGTGGTGATAGATTTTTAGCAGATGTTAGACCAGTTGGTAGCAATATGGTAACCAACCTCACAAAAATGACCCGACAAAAGATGTGGATGCGGCCAGAAGATTGAGATTTTATTCTTGACTAGCACGCACTGTGCAAATGCAACCACGTTTTCTTTTTACAATAAATAACCCGCGCCGCGAGTACGTGATCATTGTCACTTAACAGGCGCATACGGCCAAGCGCTTTGACCAGACTGTAATTTCCGGTTGCGCCAGCGGAGGCCGACTCTTTCACTAGTGTTTTCACAATTTTAAGAATTATGATACCCATATGATTTTTGAAAACCGTGGAAATGAACAAAATGGCGCCGCACGGGAATTGGACTGCGTAGCACAGACCAAGAAAAAATCAATGAACCGTCGAGCGAAAATCCCTGTGGTTTTATACAAGTGCTGGTTTACGGAAATATTCCTACTATTTCGTTTATCGACAGCTATCAGTTTTTCTGTCATCCTGACTAGTCCATGCTGCGAGCAATTTCGAGAGTCTGCCTATCTCACGAACGATGTTACAACTGCTATCCGAATGCTAGTGAAGAAATCTGTTGCGGCAGGAAGGGCGTTTTTCCCGCATTCCTATTTTGGACTCTTTGGTGCGTCTCCAGGAAACCGTCCCTACCACCAAGAGAGGCATTCAAGTTGGTGACTTTGACGGGAGGCCGATTGTTCCACGCTGACTATGAGCATGCACAAACAGCGTGGGCCAGGCTCTGCTGTACAACGTTTGGAAATTAACATGAGACGTTATTTGGAGTTGGATGTCAATTTTTGCTGGCTGATGTGCTCGAAACTTTATAGTTGACGCACAAGGAGGATGGTCTTCAGCCATCTCAGTTTATCAGTCTTCCCGGGGATATTCATACTCGTCAGCATTCAAAATGACAGGGGAGACAATGCATCTTCTCCCCAAAAGGCAGAGATGAATACTTTCTTTGAGCGCGGAATACGTGGCGGTTGACTTGCAATGAAACAAACATCTGGTGACAGCTGGCGGACGGTTACTGTGCTGGGGCATGTTGATGAGAATAACCTTTACGGAAGTGCGCTCTTCCAGTATTTGCTACATTCACCATTTGAAATGGTTGGTGGGTGCGCAGTTGGATGGCACTCGGGTAGAAAGATAATATTAGGGCGCTGCCAGATGATGGAGAGTTGGGCTAACGTCCTTTCGAAGTAGACCTCCACTTGCCGAAGCACATTCATGATTTCACTGCTGACTTCTCCATTGGCTGCTGAACTGCGATTGTATCACTCATCACCATTCAACTCTTTCATGGTGGAGTTGTACAAACAGTTGAATACGCATCTGCCGAATTTACACCGACTCGTAAACCTGTTGCTGACCGGGCGCGACAATGAACTTTGGATTGTTTCACTTTCCACCAGAAAAATGTTCTAATCTGACTATGGTTCTTGGAATATGTGGCGCCAGACGAGTAATTTGTTTTAACCAAAAGGGCCTTCCTCCAACCCTACATAATGTATAATAGCCGTCGGGTGCGTCAAGAGTCCAAAGAACGCGTTTTGAGAAAGATTTCTACATGGTGAAGAATAACAGCTCTGTTTAGGCAAAACTATGGGGTGTTCGCAAGCGTATAAACTATTAACTGAAAATGACTCTGAGGATGTTAAAAAGACCTTAGCTTCAGCCCTCTCTTTTTATGGTGCAGAAAATTATAGATGACAATCTAGTCGGTTTCCAAATGCTGAGGCCAACAGTGGAGCTAAACAAACAAACCATCTATAATAGGCAAAGTTTGTGCAGTACCATTCAAAGTTGGAAAATGCACCCGTTTGTAATTATTTACACCTTCAAAACCACTCCACTGATCCGACAATTAAATTTAGTGGCGGGTGACACTGACAGTTTTTTCTCGAGATAAAAGTTGACCCCGGCGTGGATATGGATGCTATGTTTGCAGAGTGGCCCGTCAAATTAGATAGTAGTTAGCTAAAAGCCGGACTATCCCGCTGTTCAGTAAAAATAATAAAGCACAGATAAAGTGTTTCAAAGATGAGACCGGGGTCAGGTCATTGACGAGTTTGTCTGCCTTTGCCCCAAAATGTACAGTATTAAGTTGAAGGCGTCAAAGAATGCGATTAAGCGGGCTAAAGGATCGGCCGAAGCTATGTCAATAGATTCAGACACGCCGATTTTCGTCAGGCGTGTGGCGATGCACGTGTTACTCATGTTATCCCTTTCTTGTCAAATGACGATACTTAAGTCGATGAACCACCAAGTGCAGCCACTGACATTGCGGAGAATGAGCATTGCCAGCTTGTGATGATGAGAGTATATTGGTTGTCTGTAAATAAGCCATTACCCTACGGGCACTATCGAACGCTACAGTGAGAGGAGGGGATCTTCCCATGTATCAAAGGATAAACTGTAAAACTCTCTCTCATTCGCGCCTACCCGAAACACTGCCTTTTGGGCATCAGTAGCATTCTGTTTCTTGTATTTGTCTGCTGCATTATCATCATTCTCTCCGCGCTGGCCTCGAAGCACGTTTCCCCGATAAACAAGCGGAGTCTTCTATCATCATTCATCTCCCGTTGCCTGCTAGCACGCATCCCTAAACTACAGTGGTGTCTGCTGCTATATAAATTCGGGTGATGAATTCCATTCTCTCTCATTCAGAGTCATTACCTAGATGAACAAAGAGACGCATTTGCGCTGATGGAAGGGGCGGAAGAAACAGAAGCAGCTGAAGAAGAGTAAAAAATGGGTCATGTTCAAACGAGAAACTCACTCCCCTCGACTCTACGTCCAGCTTTTGTCACTGCGCGCGAAACTATGAACGTGTGGCAGTTACCTAGCCGCCGTGTTGGATGTGTATGCGGCGGAGAAGAAAACGATAGAACCAAAGTGGATAATGAGCTCGTTTAGTTGGCCCATATCAATAATATTGCGCCAGGATGTTATGGGCGTATAGCACCTCGCCTCCGGTGTATCTTAGATCACAAACTAATGGTTGTTGCCGGTGTGATTGACCGCGACTATACTGGTACGCTGGCGTCTTGTTATTCAACATTGGAAGCCTACACTGTCACCAATCGTGACCGAATTGCCCACCTGATTTTGCGAAGCGCTAAGGACATGTGATCTGTGGCAAAGTCGGTTTGTGATGATGACTGGTGTCCAGATGAGGCTGAATTTGAGGAACTTTGATGCATGATGATGTAATGTAAATTGAGCCATGCGAAGCGTAGTTAAATTGGTTTTTGGATTCAACTGAGGTGTAAGATAAAGAGCTGTTTTTCATTACTTTGCGCTTTTTTTATTTCAAGCAAAAGTTTTAGTGCCATCGTTTATAAATGAGCTTCTTTCCACCTATTTGCCCAGCAATGCAGCGCACCCGGAAACCTATCCTAAACAATTGCGACTCCTCCTAACATTACCTCCAATGAAAACTGGCCTTATCCAAGCTGTCTTGTTGAATGGAAGGTTGATAGGTAAACGAATATTAATCTACCAAAAGCAGTATCTACAACTGCACGCCAGAGATTCCATCCACTGGGGTTGAGTTGCTGCCTCCTTTGGAAGTTCTACTTAAAAAGAACAAATTCAGGACGTCTCGTCAAAGCTGAATTTGAAACAGATCGTTGAGGAAAAAGGAAGTTGGGGAGGATGCTGAGGTTGACACATTTTATCCAGAAAACTTATTGCTAAATTGAACTTTATCAATACATGGGATAGCGGTGATGGAGTTTGTCAAACAGAGATGAATACCGAATTTAAATTCATTGATTCACGGATCAGCGTTTTTCGTTCCTCGTAGCATCTCGCCTCCATTACTGTTACTACATGGCGTGCCCCACCCTGCAGGAAAATTATCCCTCCAATGAGGAAAAGTTCACACCATGTCTTGCTGAAGAGATGCCGAGAGCCAAGGAGGGATCACATTATGCGGTGCACAAAACTAGTGGTAAAACCTGGAAAAAAACACTCTAATATAATCATTTGTTCACACTGGTGACGCGTTCGGGAAGTCTGTCAGACTAGCTATGCCGCTGGCCATAGGGGCTGTGTATCAATCGGGTTTGCGTGGGCGGTAGCGGCGATCACAAGACAGCTACGAAACTTACTTTGGAGTGGGGGCGTTTTTTCTGCTGGTCGCCAAAACGGCAATATTATTTCTTCCTTTCAAACAAGCGTTCAATCGAGCATCCCACCTATACGACCAAGGGGTGGCCTTTTGCGGGATTAAACTTGGGTGTTTTTACCACTAAATGGGCAAAATCCAGTTAAAATACGGTCAAAACAAAATTCCGAGAAAATCAGTCTTATTCTTCACGAAATGATCGACAGTACGAAGGGTTTAAGTATTTCGGTGCATACGGTTTATTTGCAGTTTTGCAACTCTTATCTTCCAAAACATACATTCATTCTGTATGAACCACATGATAAGTTTTTATAACAAACGAACAAACGATGATGTCCTTCTCTAACGAATCATCAGTGTCGTCTTCCCTTCCGTGCCTCGAGCCTTCGGCGCATACACAAAATAATTTAAGAACATTTATAAAATGATAATATAAAAATAAGATATATTTGTGTCATGTACATACATATAGTATACACGATTCTTATAATTAGATGGGATAGTGAACAAATATTCAGAAACCCCAAGTTGGGGCAACTCGCAGTAAACATAAAATATTCTAATTTGCTGAGTGCAAAATGTTTCACGATAAAGGTAAAATCCGATTAATTACCATCGACCGATGCGTGTAAAGAAGAATGTAAATTCCTCTTAAATGAATCAACTGAGGGAACAATGACTTCATTCATCGGACAATGAAGGATTCCCAAAAATGGAGTGATTCATCAAGATGCATTCATAAGATTTTATTAGAAATTGATAGCTTCTCGTGTAGCTTGGACAGCTTTCCGTTTCAAAAAGCGGACGCTCAGATAATAGTTTTGCCGTCGCGTGCTCGAATCACAGTGTTTGAGGCATAATATTACATCTGACTAGAACAGAATTCGGTAGATTACGATAATTTCATTTAACAGGGTTGAATGGACGCAATGTTTAGTGCTGCAATGAGCTCATAACCACCCGTTCGTCCTGATATGACAATTGAAAGCACCCCACACTGAAGAAATTAAGAAATATACAAGAAATTTGAACACATCAAAATTTCAAAACTGTGTGATTGGCTGACCGGCAGTGGGAAACAACTGAACATTTTTGCTAGCCTTAATTTAGCTCCTTTTTTTCTCGAGAAAATGGAGTCTGGGCATAGCAAGGGTAGTGATCTCAGCTTCTTGAGTAATACAATTAAGCGACATGGGCAATCAACTTGTCACATGCACATTGACCTTGACCGTAAAAATTCTCTGAAAGATAAAATTCATAGTTTATTCGGATTAAAGCTGCAGAATAAAAAGTCTCTGGCATGTATAGATTCCAATGCCGGGCGAAGCCGAATGGTCTTAGAGCACGTTAAGTCACTACCTGCTAGTATATGCAAATTTCAAGTCGCTAGCAGAAGTAATTTTGAGGTTTGGGACAATATATCGGATGCTGATGTCTGCGGG
>CAJQUW010016542.1:0-33935 GCA_907163375.1 Prostheceraeus crozeri | reverse complement strand
GACATCGCGCAAATCTTTCAGTCAAAGCAGGTTGTTGAACAATAGACATGAATATGGGAAGAAGGTTCGCAGGGATAGAATAATGCAAAGGATGGTCTTGATATGTCTCGCATTTCAACAAATACTCCAAAGATGCTTTCTTAAAACGAGATTCGATACTGGTGAAATCTTTACAAATGCATTTACTACCACATATTAAGCGATGAGCTCTGTTTGAAAACGTTCAAGCGTCAACATGTGAGTATCACTGAGGCGACCGTAGACTGGAGAAGCGTACATAATCAGTGAAGTTATCAAAGAATGATATACGAGTTTTAAGTCTTTCACATTCAAGAATGTCTTTAACATGCGAATTAAATACAAACGTTGAGAAGCCTTGTGTATTACATTTGAGATTTGACAATCCCAGGTTAACTTCGTATTTATGATGAAGCCATGAATGTTTACATTGTCAATGTTAGGGTTGAAAGCAGAGCAGGAGTGATCCTGTGAGCGCCCAAAACAAAGCCTATAGCACTTTGATTGATTGATGAAGAGACCCATATTTTTTATGCATGACTCAACATTACTTATGCATGAAGTATGTGAGGAGCGTGAACTGTCTATGGTTTCTATCATTGTCACGTCATCAGCATATAGAACAATTTTCGCCTCCTTGCATTCCATGCGAAGTTTTCCCATAAAAGCTGAGAAAAGATACGGCCTATTACTGATCCTTGTGGAACTCCGGAAGAGGCCACAAAAATAGGACCCAGATATCCATCCAATGAAACACATTGTTGTCTCCCATGCAGATAAGACATCAGCCATTTCAAGAAACCCTGATTAATACCGCTTTTGTTGAGATGGTTGATCAGCCTATTATACTGAATCTTATCAAATGCCTTTGTTAGATCCAGACAAGAGACATGCACAGCTTGAGTTAATCTTGAGTCGAGTGATGCCGAGACAGTATCGATGATGTCAACCAAGGCACTCGTTGTTGATCCGTGCGGACGAAAGGCATGCTGTTGTTTTCCGTATAAATTGATTAAATCACCCTTGAAGCGATCCATAATTAGTGATTCAAAAACCTTCGATATCGCTGATAGTATAGTCATAGGCCTAAAGTCCAGAATTGAAGGTTTGCTTTAACCAAGCTTTAACAATGATGGAAAGGTCCTCTCGTTGATAGATCTGTTTATAATTTTACTTAAGGAACACATAACCAAGCAGCACCATCTGGCAAAAGTCTAGGAGTCACATAATCAGGACCAGCTGCTTTTGAAGGTTTCAATCGAATTAATTTGTCGAAAACTTCCTCTTCAGTAAAATCGTCAGTAAAATAGTTATTTGAAAAACTTTGCAAAGGCACACCATCATCATAATTTTGGTTACTATGAAGTTCTTTAGACAATGCCATCAAAAAGCTCTCCATACCATTGAAAGAATTAATGAGGTTGTCAAGGTTGTCACTGCTTTTGTTATTCCGAATGTGGTTGACAACATTCCAAGAATCCTTGCTTGTTTTGGTGTTACGTTTTACCCAAGACTCTTTCGCTTTTGCTATCTCCTCGTGTATTTTTACTTTTAGATGTTGAAAAGAAGACCAGTCTTTCCTACGAAAAGCATCCCATCGTTTTGTGATCAATAGTTTCAAAAGCGGGGTGACCCATGACTTGTCTCTGCACGACATTGTGACACTCGCATGGGATGTGTGATAATGCGTTGTAGTACATGCCATAAAACTGTAAGCACATGTCATTCACGTTGTTTGCCGAGTCAAGAGAGCCAAAATCTGTTTCCTCCAATGAATTCATGAAATTCCTAACATGGGAAAATCTATAATCCCAAACCATTACTGACCTCTCACCAATGGAATGCTTAAAATTGACCAATGGAATGCTTAAAATTGACCAATGGATTCAGAACAATACTATTGTGATCGGAATTTCCAATTGGTGGTCCAATAATAGCCTCATCCTGATAACAATCACTTAATTCACAATCAATCCAAATGTGATCAAGAAGTGAGTTTCCTCTAGTAAGTAGTATTCGTCACCTTATTTGTCAAATTGAAATCATCAATAAACAAGGATGGTAGAAAATCGTTGAAATCTCCACTAATAATCAAACAGCGATTAGGCTTGCCACTTAATAACATATCCAGTTCAGATGACACAAAATCGGATATATCAGTATGATCAGACACAAGAAGACCGGGTGGGATGTAAATCAATGAACAGATAATATCAGTCTTTGGCAAATATATCGTTAAAAATTCGATGCATTCTGGTTTAACAAAGCCTGGGATTACCAACTCTGGCGACAGTAAATTTCGCGCCCAAATGCAGACACCACCTCCTTTTCTACCAACTCGGTCATTTCGGAAAAGAGTATAACCTTCAATATGTAGAAGAGAGTCTTCAACGCTACTACTAGTTTACCAAAGCACTGCTATGAGTCTATAACAAAATCGGATGAATTGAGGACATAAGCGCCAAAACTTTGCTTGCCATATTTACTAATACACACGGACATGTGTGGTGGTTGGGCCTTCTGTATGGAATTTTCTTTTTACGACAGCAGGTCTGTGCTATATCATAATTTCGTGTCAAGATGCAATTATTTGTCATTCAAATGAGTTTCCGTAAAACCGGCAATTAAATGGATTTCTATTAGCCAGTTTTCAGCTAACTGGAATTCCATTTCTCATCATGAATTCTCATCAATCATACACGGTAATCTCTCTTTTCCGCCTGCTTCCATCAAACACTGGAGACTGAAGGCCTGGCCTTGGATGATACATGCTAAATAATGGTAATTGCAAGAAAGCGACTGAACAATATTTCGGGCACCACCGGAGAGAAGCTGCAGAGGAAGTTGGACGCCATGTTGACGCCATGAAGAATCCAGCCTTCAAAATTATATCCGATGTGGCAAATATCTACGTGGAGGCTGTATACAGACGTGCCTGACAGCATGACCCCCAATGACATTTCAATTTTTGAGTTTCTGTCCGGTTGTGTCAGCAGATGTAGAGAGGTCCTTCAGTAACTACAAAATGACGCTATGCAACCGGAGACAAAATCTCACAGAGGAATATTCACCGCATTATGATAGCAAAATATTATCACAATAATTGTTAACATTCTTCTTGTTGATGACTTTTTATCGTTAATTGAAATTGTTCTTTGTTGGAGGTAGTTTTACAACATCTTATAAAGCATATTATAAGCAAATATAGTTTTAAAATGTTTACCGGTCCATCGCATAATTGCATAAAAGGGAAAAAACTTAAAAATCTATTTTAAGAATTTTACCCACCAAATAAAAGTCGTTTCCTGCTTGAAAAATAAACTATTTTGTCGAGCTCTATTGATTATGGATAAATTGATTAGGCATACATCTTACAGTGAAAATTTTTATATCAAAATATTCGGGTTTTGCGGAGACTACGTTCCTGCAGTCCAAAGAATTTTGATCAATTTGTAAAGAGCTGAATTTTTCCAAATCATTTCTCTGCTTATGTAGGCAGTACTAGCGATGTGGTGCCTCGATATAGTACAGTCATTATAATTTTGCAACTCTCGTTAGGTACTTCAAGTGCGATTGAACATGTTTGACTGAAATGGGAAGAAGATAGCTAGATTAAGTAGAAACTAACATGATCGAAAAAAAGGCCCACGTGAGGAACTAAAGAAGAGAGCATGCCTATAGCAGCTAGGATTCAAGAATATAATTTGAGAGAATGGCAAAGAAGAAATGTCCAAATTTTGTGACGAGCGAGGAAAATATTGAATCAAAGAAGCAGCTATGAAGTATAGAAATAAAAATAAAAAACCAATTCGCTCATTCTCAGCAATTTTTCATGTATTCCTCAAATTCGGTAGCTTTGAATCCTGAGCGTTGTTATATCCACTGGATTAAGAATTACAGTGCTTCAGGTTTGATCGGCTTTTGTGTTATTTTCTATTGCATAAAATGTTTTTAATTGTGCATACTTTATTCGGTTTTCAGCCAAAAATTGTGCTAGAAGTCAGCGGATCCCCGTATTGTATAGAGTACAATTATCTCTCCGACCAGAGGCTTAGTTGGTTTTTGGATTGTTCAGCATAATAGCGGATCGCTTCACGTATCAAATGGATGACCAACGTATATCTAAATCATAATAGCGGATGGCGTAAGGATAACCAACGGATATCGTCAGTATAACCAGCGGATATCGAAGTCATAATGGCGGATAGTTAAACGCATCGTAGGGATAACTAATGGATATTGAAGTCAATAGCGAATAGCCTTATATAGCATGAGGATAGCTAAGGAACATCCAAGTTTCGACTACTTTATATGCATGATTTTATGATTCACTAAATTTACGTTTCATTCCTGAATCTGAATAGGACCCATTTGTATTTTTTAAAGTTAATTACGATCATTAAGTCTTTTATGATGTTTTTGCTTTTTCAGTGGCAAGTAGTTTGTGGTATGAGAAAATACTCTTATTAATAAGGCTGAGCAGTAAAGCTCTAACGCATCGTATTGCCAATTTACCAAAGTATGTTACCTGTCAAAGGTTAACATGACACGGAGGATTTGTTAAATGCTATTATTCATTCTGTATTGTTATCGTGCTTAGTCAAATCCGTGAAGATTTCTCCAACGCTGTAAAAGTTTGTAGCCATATCTCACACATGGCTATGATATGGTAATCATAACAAATTGTAATGATTTAAATCAGTTTGCCTACAGACCGCGTTCGTCGACCATTTGTGCTCTAGTCTCCATCCATGATATGATCGTTAAATTTTTGGAAACACCTAATGTCAGAGCAGTTTGCGTGCTGACCTTTGATCTGAGCCATGCGCTTGACTGTATACCGCATGAGCTCCTATTACTATGTCTATCTGAGTTACCTTTTGAAAACTGCAACGTCTTTGTCAATTGGAATAATGACTATCTGTATAAATATCAACAGCATGTTAAACTGCAAGTTAAAGCAGACAAGTAACCAGTGCTATCCTCAGGGTTCCTTGATAGGGTCATTTTCTCTTTGTACATGTCAACCTATCATCCTTAAGATAAAAGTGTCAATGTAATAAAGTGCGCCGATGACATCCCTTTGATTATTCCTGTTTTTCGATATCAAACAGATTATTTGCTACTTTTTCCTCGAAAGTCAACCATTTTGACGCTTGGTGTAGGAATCATCGCATGCTAATTAATCAAAGAAAGACTAGAGTTCTGAATATCAATTTTTCTTGTACTCCGCTGTCCAATATTACTGAATTTGAAACTGTACGCTTTCTTAAAATACTCGGACTTGTATTCAATGATGACCTCACTTGGTCAAATCATTTTCAGCATATTTCCTCAAATGTTTCTAAGCGTCTGTATGTTCTGCGTACATTAAAGCCTATTCTTTCTCATGGTCAGCTTGTGCTTGTATTTAACTGCGTAATTCGCTCTATGATGGACTACGCATCTCCTGTATTTGTAAATCCTGGTATCGTTATGAACAGAAAATTTAAACAGCTTTGTAAAAGGGCTTTTCTTATCATTCACGTATTCGAAGTAAAATTTTGTGATCGCTGTAATATGTTTGACATCGCTAAACCTAGAGAAGAATTGTCACTCCGCCTCTTCCGTCAAGCACTCCATGACACTGGCCACATCATTCACCACCTCCTCCCAACTCAATCGCATCGCAGTTCGAGAATGATTCTGCCACAAGTTCAGACAATGAGGAGACTAAATGGTTTTGTCTTTTCGTGTTCCTTACTGCACAACAGCTTGACTTGACTTGACTTTCACTTGATTTGAATTACTTCACCATATGCTGCTTGTACAAACTAAATTCTCATAAATCTCACCGATTCCCATTGGAGATTTTCATGTATTGCTTTGTTTATGAATAAGCGCTTATTATTATTATATGGTACTGGGTCTAACTCAGGTTCATTCAATAAATTCGAAACTAATTTCAAATTCGGGATTTAATAGATGCTGAGTTGTTACTCTACCCAGAGTTGGAAAAGTCGGAATTGGAATTGACGATATTTAAATCTACTGGAATTGGAATTGGAATTGACCTTGCTAAACCTCAATTCCACTTTTTCGATAGACCTGTGATAAATCTATTTGTACAAAAATTGAATTGAAAATTGAAGCACAGTACTCGGCCGTTGTGTCAACCGCACGGAGAGATAATTCAACGTAGCAAAGTGCGTCAAGGTAACAAAGTTAAAAAAAACAAGCTAGTGACTAGTTATTTTTCAATAGGTACAAAATATGATTTAAAAGAAAATTTTTATATCCTAAAATGTCTAAAAATTTCAAAAATACTTACTAGAAGGACAAGCAAACCTTCTCCTCTCCTCATGTGCAATGAATTGGCGAGTAAGCCGTTCTGTTCAAAATTATGTTTATCACTTACATATTGAAAAGAATCCTATTTAACAGTCTGCCCATTCAGATAATAAGAGGACAGGTCTGTTTCCAATCAAAATACTAGATCTAGCTAGCACAGAGGGATTACGCTATCTAAAATCTACCAGGTGTGTAAGAAAATTAATATTAGTTCCTTTAAAATCTAAAACGTGAAATAGAATTCTACAAAATATGCATACAAATTATCTGACTATTTTTAATGAGGTCATCAACAGGAACTTGGTCAGGACGATCGCGTTTCGACCGCGTAAGAGATATAGATGTAAGAGAGAGATAGATCGACAGACGGAGCTTTATTCTTTTGTTGAATAAAGGGTGTTAATTATGATTTCGATGGGCCTACAGCCCCGGACAATGTTAATTCAGCGATTAAGCAAACAATGAAAAGATAATCATCTTTGTTCAATCTGCTATTTAGTTATTTATCAAGTAAGATAATCAATCAAAATAAAACAATTGTTGAGTTTAGTTCTTGCTAGGATAAGCAAAAAAATTACAGATTAACTTAATTGTTGTACACACGAAAAACAATTGGTTTGGAAAGAGGATAATTAACGCTGCATTAAAGGGCAGCAACCCTGTCAGTTCAAATCACAATATAGACAGTGTCAACAAATTATTCTAATAAAATGATTCAATTAAAAATGGCAATTACATGAACTATTATTCAACTTCCAATCACAACAATTAACAATATTAATTTTTCAGATAAGTTATACGATACGCAACGATAAAAGAAAAACTTTAAACTAACAGTTCACTTCTTAATGTTGAATTCACTTCAATTCGATAGGACTCACTTACACCAAAATAATATCATGAATATCATAAATATCAGTGTCACTTATACCGTCAATCTTCAATCGCGCTCGCTGATGTGTTGCCGTATACGCTGCTGTGTTGTTGTTCGCTGATAGGCAGCTGTTGTTGTTACTTCTGTAATGAAGTTACACCGCGAGAGCCCGGAGTTCTTCTAACAGCTACTGAAGATGTCGTGTGTGTTGTTGTTGTGTCCATTTCTCATCGTTTCTAATTTGTACTAATTTTTGAGACTTGACGATAAATCCACTTTCTTTTGAAAATCTCCTTTTTAATCTCCTTTTTTAACATGCACCATTAATCAGTTTTCAAGATGTCGTTTTTATCGTCGCTTTTTCTTTCATCAACAATCCCGTTTTTCGCACATTAAATTTCTTTCTTCTGTCAGTTTATTAATAGATTTATTCGCATTTCATCTCTCTCATCGTTTGATTCTTTGCTGACCGCTAATTTTCTTTTCTTTTTTTCACGAGATGATGAATATCTCGTTTACGAAAAGGAAATTGCGTAGGCTGACCGGTTACATACATACATGTACACAAGAAATATTAACTATGAACATGAGAACGCACATAGGAACGACGCATGGAACGGTACACAGGAACAACGAGGATAGGATAAGGGCACATGGGTTAGATTGAATAGAACAAACGTTAGATACATTAGCATAATACACTACACGCGACATGCAATTATCGGAATTAAATCTTATTATGGAATTGAATTGAACTGTTTCGACTGGAATTGGAATTGAAATTTCTGTTCTGGAATTGGAATTGGAATCAAAAAATTTCAGTGGAATATTTCCTGATCTGACTCTACTTAATATACTTACTCTATGCTACCTACTATATACTTACGCTATGATGTAAGCAAAGAATTAAATATTTTGCTTATCTGCTTCAGTTTACTAGAAGTGTGATTAATACGAAATTGACGGCACATCGAGGAACCTATTAAGTGGGCAAAAAGGATATCCTAATACCTTACAGAGATTGGAAAAAAAAGTTTTGCGTCGCTTGCGGATTAATGTGAGTTCCAGCAAAGTGCTTCGATTGCCACAATTCCTTCAGATTCAAAGAATTCCGATCATTACGCACAGGTTTTCTCCATAATGTTGGCCCTTCCGATCATTATTAAAAAAAGTAACAGGCGTACGAAAATTAGTTCACTTGATGTTTTCAGATCCTCCACTCGGCATTTCTCAGTGTATAGTGCATACACTGAATCGAATGTTGGCCAAAATGTGTGTTTTGGTGTGTGGGAAGTGTCCGCAGCACGCACGCATCTCTCACTGGCTCTGATGTCCTCTGCTGACAGCTTATTGTTTGCATTTCCAATAGTAAGCGATACACGAATTATCCATTCGAGAAGGAGCAAGTTGTCTAATTCTGTGATGTGCCATTTCGATATTGAGGTTAGACATGATTCTTCCTTTCTAGGAAAACGAAGCGCACGCAGATGAATCTAATTCTGTGGATGTAAGCTATCCACGGTGACCTCAGAAAATCTATGAAGAAGTTTATGTGAATTGTTGAGGCTCATAGGAATCTTCCAGAGCTTTTAGGAAAAAAGGCAGATGCGAAGCATGTAGGGAGAGTGGCAAAAATACAAGAAACTCAAACAGATTCTCCAAGGATGCTCCAAAAGTATGTGATCAATGCGGAAAATTCATGTGTGTGTGCCTCACATACCTGTACATCACACGTAGTGGTTTGTCTTGACTGTATTGAAAAGTTTGTGCTGAATTCTTCCCATTTTTATACTTGAATACTGCAAATCACTTTTGTTGGTTATAGGGTTATAACGTCTTTTTCATGGTGTACATAAAGTCGCTCAGTGGAAAGGGATATAAGAGCGCATTTCTGATACCTACTTGTGTGAAAATGCTCTATGTGATATCCAGCATTTCATCCGGTTGCTGCTATCATGCTATCTTGGCACAGGAAGAAACTAGAATGCACTCTATATCCATTTAAGACATGGGTTTAAGTTAATGCATTTGTCATGTCACAATGCAAGGAAATTCCGATCATATTTGTTCGAAATTTTTCAAAAATCCGATCTTGAACTGACATTTTCATAGTGTTCCACTGCGATCGGTGGCAGTTTCAAGTATTATCCACACTAGCAACATCAAATGCTACCCAGAACTCTGAAACCCCTATCGATCCCGCTATTTAATTATATTTATCCGATCACAGTCAGGATGGAAATTGATGATTCTGCATCTGATGTAAATGCTTGAACTAGAGTTCTGAATTTGTGAGTGAGGTAGCTAGTCTATGGATGGAAATGGCAATTACATAGAGGAGTCCGTGAGAGTTCGGTTGAAAACAGCATTGGCGCTTACCAGCCTCAATCAGTCAGGATGGAAATAGATTTTTCTACATCTGATGTGAATGTTTGAGCTGGTGTTCTGAGGTCCTTAATTGTGAGTGAAAGCCTGCGAAAAGAAATGGTAATTACATGGAGGACTATCTGAAAAATCTCGCTTGAAAAGAGCACATATTGGCTTCTACTAGCCTCAGTCAGTCAGGATGGAAATTGGTGGTTCTACAACATTTGAGCTGGGGTTCTGAGGTCCTTGTGAGTGAGGTTCGACTAAGAGAAATGGCGATTACATAAAGTATTCTGTGAAAGCTCGGTTGAAAACACCACATATTGGCGCCGATCAAGCTCAATCAGGATGGAAGTAGGAAGTTCCAGATTTTCAAAATTGAGTATCCTTCCAGGATTTGTCAAAAGGCACTCGTTGGTGCATCAGTCCTATCTAAAACCCTTTGTGCAAAAAAATTTAGTGTATGAGACAATAACGCTCCCTCTTTGGAATATTGTACACACGAAACATATGTTTTATTCAAATTCGTAATTTCTACATATTAAAACAATAATGTTTTTTACCTCATGTGAAAATTTACATGCTTATTTTTACTACTTTCCATAATAATTTCGCTATTAGGTAGAGTACTCCAAAGACGTTGTTCAGTTGTTCTTCATGATTGTGTGTCGGAAGACCTGGTTAATAATGATCAAATATTGATGCGCAAGTTTCGGAGTAGTTTAAATCAGGTTTAAATGGTGGGATGTCAGGTCTAGGTTTTCTCTCTCAACTTACCATGTCGCATTCCGTAAATTCCTACTCCAGTTTTCATAGCGAGCATGTCACCATGCTTGGATCATTTTTTTGTCGGATTATTCCTTAAAGACATCGGGTTGTCTACAAATCTCTTCGATTTTGTAAACTCTTAATTGCACTTAATTGCTTGCGAATATTCAAAAATCCAGCGTGAAATTCAACGAAATGCAATATTTGAAGATCTCTTCAATGAGATTGGTCAGCATCTGGTGAGCTATTTGCTTTCTCTTTCAACTGCGCTTCATTTTAATTTATAATTGATGCTCATGTGACAATAGTAGATTAATTTGAATTCAAAGGTTTGTTATAATGATGAATATATTTTATGCATATCTGTTTACATTTTTTTGAATCTTTTGATCGGGCTAATCGGGTTGTGACCGGATTTTATACCCATCCGATTGGATTTTATCGCATACCCTATAATAAAGCTTAATCTGAAGTTTCGAGCTAAACCTTGCAGCAATAGAGGAGTTTATCTATATGCTGGCGGACCAAGGAACAGTCGCCACATTCGATTTTTTTAAGCTGATCGTCTTCTTATTTTGAGTCATGTTAAGGTCTGATCTTCACAACGCATGCGATGAAGCCTCTGAAACGTTTTCTATGACTTATCTCTTTATATTCAGCTTTACTTTAACACTTATGGAAAAACCTCGACGACAATTGAGCTCACCAGACCCTCAGTTGGGCAATTACTAAACTACATACGATGCCATAAAAAAGTTATTAAACCATATACGGTGCCATAGCTCCGTTAATATTGAACATTTCCCAAAACCAAACACATATTCGGGTTCCTCATGAAGTGACCAACAAGCACACATCTTCAAATTACTGAATATCACCGCAGCTCTTCGACAATTTAAAACAAATCGTATTTAAACAAAAATTCTAAAAAACACAACCTATACGAGGCCATGGTTTCTATCAATCTCAACCATTCAGCACGAAACTTCACACACATATACTACAAGTCCTAATGAACCAGACAATACCTCACTTGACCTCTCTCGAAGCCAAATACTGATGTCAATCCCCAAAAACCTCACTCGACCAATGAAAATTATCAGCATATTCGAAAAGCACCTATACGGGGCCATGGCTCCCACAAAACTAAACCGATTCCCTCCAAACTTCACACACACATGCTACACTTCCCAACGAACAGAAAAATACCTCACTTCACCACTCAACATGCACTCCACCTCCGCTGAACTTCAAAAAACTCTGTCAACAAAATTTACCTTGCACCACTAATCAACACATGCACAAACTCACCTATACGGGGCCATGGCTCCCACAAAACTAAACCGATTCCCTCCAAACTTCACACACGCATACTACACCTCCCAACGAACAGGACAATACCTCACTTCACCACTCTACATGCATTTTACCATTTTCACATACTACTTACTAAAACTGCTTACAACGATCCATGTAAAATCACCTATACGGGGCCATGGCTCCCACAAAACTAAACCAATTCCCTCCAAACTTCACACACACATGCTGCACCTCCCGACGAACAGGACAATACCTCACTTCACCACTTCAAATGCATTTTACCATTTTTACATACTACTTACTGAAACTACTTACAACTATGCATGTAAACTCACCTATACGGGGCCATCGCTCCCACAAAGCTAAACCGATTCCCTCCAAACTTCACACACACATACTACACCTCCCAACGAACAAGTCAATACCTCACTTCACCACTCTACATGCAACCATTTATACATACTACTTATTGAAACTACTTAGAACGATGCATGTAAACCCACCTATACGGGGCCATGGCTCCCACAAAACTAAACCGATTCCCTCCAAACTTCACACACGCATACTACACCTCCCAACGAACAGGACAATACCTCACTTCACCACTCTACATGCATTTTACCATTTTCACATACTACTTACTAAAACTACTTATAACGATGCATGTACAATCACCTATACGGGGCCATGGCTCCCACAAAACTAAACCGATTCCCTACAAACTTCACACACGCATACTACGCCTCCCAACGAACAGGACAATACCTCATTTCACCACTCTACATGCATTTTACCATTTTTGCATACTACTTACTAAAACTACTTACAACTATGCATGTGAACTCACCTATACGGGGCCATGGCTCCCACAAAACTAAACCGATTCCCTCCAAACTTCACACACGCATACTACACCTCCCAACGAAGAGGATAATACCTCACTTCAACACTCCAATTGCATTCTACGATTTTTACATACTACTTACTAAATCTACTAATACTACTAATACTTACTACAACGATGCATGTAAACTCACCTATACGGGACCATGGTGGATTACTCAGCACGCTTCTAGGTTGCGACACGGTAAAATTGAAGTCGGTCGTAGTTACTACCGAGTCCTGTCGGTAGTAGATTAGAGTTTCTCAATCTGGTAACAACGTCGGTAGTGATATGTCAACCAGTGATTTGCATGGCTGTAGCAGTGGCGAGTAATAAGTACTGCACATAATGTCGAGTAAAAGGAGAGCCGGCACGAGTCGAAGGAGAAATTATTGGTCAGGAGAAAGTGTTGATCGGGATAATTAAGGATAACCTATGAATAGTAATAAGTTCTAATAGCTATACCTGGCATGAAAATAGGCTAGAACCCAATACGTAACTGTTCCTCAACACTTTGAAGTAACAGTAATAACGTAGGTAGGCCTACAAGATGGGAAAATGCAGGCCCTCTTAGAATACAGTATATTATAATACGTAATAATATAGTAGTCAATAACGCGACTTCGAAGTCATCCATTACCAACGCCAGCAATTGATTAGGTTGATTAGGTTAGCAGCTGATTAGGTTTGCTTCTAGAATTTCCAGAAGCAGTTGTGACTCCAATTGGTAGGAATGTCGGTCATGGTGATAGTAGTAAACCCACTACGAACAGATTTCGGAACGAGGCATGAAAGTTGAGATCTTTATTTGACCCGTCATATTAAATGACCTCATTTGTTTGAATTCATGCAGTCAGTAGAAACAAACTGGCCCTTTTGATTGTAGCATATAGAAAGATTTCTCTGACAGGGTTCACAAAGGTGATATGTATGGAAAGGAAATCATTATCTTGATCAAATGAATGTTTCATATAACCCCATACTGATATTCTGCTCCTGGGACCGATGCATCTTTTCCCAGTGGGAAGCTTGTGGGAAACTACAACCAGATTGAGCAACATCGGAAGTCGGTATAGTAAACTTAAGTCGAAAGTAGAATAGGGCTCCCACAAGACTTCACCCTCCGGTGCTACAGGGAAGCAGGGCTCCAACTCCATAATTTTCGAAAATTTGCGCACCTTTTGATTTCAGGGATAAAATTCGAAATTCTTGTGCCTAGACCCCCTGTGACGCCATCTTTGTGTTTGTGATTTATTTAATTGCTTCAAGTTATTATCTTATTGCATTTCTAAAATATCAATGTAGACCAAAGTTTGAGCTAATGTCAATCAATATTTTATTATATCATGGGATAGTTATCTAAGAGTTAAATAGGACATATGTAATTTAGGCATGAGGTCCTACTTGTAGTAATGTATGTAATTAATTGTAGGGCCTATTCAAGCATGTAATTTATCGATACTTACTAGCTACAAGTGTTGTATCCAGTAATAGTTTTTTAAAAACAAAGGAAAAGTCATGTTTCTGATATCTTTGTAAAGGTATTCAAACAATTATTTATTTGAAATCTCGATACAATATGGGCAGATCTAAACGTAAAAATCTTACGAAACAGAATTAAGTGTAAACAGATGGAAGTGTAGTCGCAATTATGCATTTTTGCGTAATACTATCGTGGAATTATATAAATCTCTATTAATGATGATATCGAAGATGAAATTAAAATGAAATTGTTTTGGAAATAATATGACTTTGGAAATAAAAGCGTTCGAGACAGTTGATGGTTAGAAGCTTATATTTCAAACTTAAGTAAACATAGCATAATTATGACGTTTGTTTTGCATGATTACTAAAACTCAAAAGGCATTTTGATTTATTCGGATATTATGTTTTGAACCGTGAAGAAATTCTTTAAAAACCGAATATAATGTAATAGTATAAGAAAAGAACCTGTAAAACACAACAAAATTGTCAAATTTGCGCAGAAAGTTTGAATTTCCTAAAATTTTGCGCAGAATTTGAAAATTATGAAATTTGCACAGCTGCGCAAAATTTGCGCAGGAGTGGGAGCCCTGCAGGGAAGCCATATACTGATCTACATGCTCCATAATAAATCCAACTGACCCATCTTATACACTAGACCCCGATTTGTTAAGCTTCTTGATAATAATAATCACTAGTTTTGATTTCGACGTCCCATCAACGGAATAACTTACCGCAAATTACAATATATTGGCGGCTACCATGCTATTGTCTCCCAGCGAAGGCTCGCTTCAATAGGAATGAAAAGCAACGTCTTTCGAATAAAAATGTGTATCAAGCATAATCAAGAAAAATCACATGTCAAACAGGATATAATAATAAGAAAATGTTTGTCGGGGACAAAAAAGTCGAATATGGAAGCGGACCACCAAAACTTGCTGAAAAGGAAATCTCCATCTTTCCCCTCTCTGCACCAACCTCGTGGTGCATGGAAAATAGCAACTTCAAACTCTCCATTCCATGTGATTAAAAACGTTGATTCCGAATTGCCATAACTACATTACACGATCACATAATAACTTATCTGTCGGACGTACTAGGTAATTGTAGCATTCTTCTGATGTATGGCCTAGCCCATTCGGTGGAGTAGGATAGAAATAGATAATCCCGAATATACCCGTTTACCGGTCAATGAACACACAACTCGTCAAGATCGACAACCAACAAGACAGGTCGCACTACTTGACCGTGGAATCAAGAGGATGCGGTTGTCAACTAATTTCACTAACTCAGAAGAACAGTTCCAGTTAAAAACTTCACATGTTGGTTGATGAAGATTCCGTTCGAGAAAAGATGTCTGCACTACATACTCGTGCAAAAAGCCATTCAGACTTCCAACATACTCTTAACATACATACGTATAGGTGAGTGTACATGCATCGTTATAAGTAGTTTTAGTAAGTAGTATGTGAAAATGGTAAAATGCATGTAGAGTGGTTAGTGATGCAAATGGAAAATTTTCCAAAAAATTGTCCGGAAAATTTTCAAATTTTTTCAAAATTTTCTGGAAAATTTTCCATCGGAAAATTTTGAAATTTATCTTTCGGTGATGGACTTTTTTCCTTTGTTTTGGAGACTTATTACAGTCGTTTGAAAAGACCATGTAATATTCAAAGTCCGAAAACTTCTCTATCATCCCTGTATGTTAACTTTTGGTACCAACTTCACCTTTTCTATGTCTATTTCAGATCTTTCCAAATGAATTTCAGACATTAGATGGATTTCAGATTTCTCTAGTTGAATTTAAGATATCTGTCACAAGCTAAAAGTAGTGAAAACTGCGCCCTACTTGCGAGGGATAGGTACATGGATAGGTACATGTATAATTCAGTGTTCTCAATAGGAACATGGATAGGTACATGTATAGTTCAGTGTTATGAATAGGAACATGTATGACATCTGTTTTACTGGATAGGTACATGTGTTCGGTACACTCGGTTGAGTACACTGTGTTTCGGAACGTCTATGATCGAACTTGTGTGGTTTGGTTCTGAGTACTTGGGTACGTACCGATAGACGTCCGTTGTTTGATTTTGATTGGGTTTGCTCAATTGCGATTATTGTGACTATTGAAACCATTGTAATCAAGATGACACATTGATTTTCCTTTTACAAATTGATTTACTTGATTTTCCTTTTGACAAACTAAGCTATAAATATGAGATAGTTGTTTGATGACATACATAATGATGACTAGTATCCCAACGTCGTGGGTTGTCGCAAGAGACCTTGGATATTCGTTCAAAGCTATAGAAACTGTAACAAATCTTAGTGAAAATATCAACGCTGGTGATTTAGTTGATCAACTAATGGATCTAGATGAGCATGCTATGAATCACAATCTGGATCGTAGGTGGATAGAGGATTTCTCCATGCTACACTGCAATGATAGTGAAATTAGGAGGATCAAATTGGAACGATATGGAAAGAAGGAGACATCTGACAGTGTTTTAATAAAAAGTTCTCCCAATAAAAGTGACTTCAGAAGGAAATTAGAAGAAGAGACATTTAAATTATTATGTGAACGGAACTGCGTTAAATGTTTTAAACAGGAACGATCCCTTCTCTTTTTACCATGTTCTCATAGCGTTATGTGTTCTACATGTTATGTACCCTTTGAAACTTCATCTTGTCCCTTTGTGATGGAGAAATATCTTCAACAGTCACTGTATATCGTGCATGATGAATCATCATGCACGTCTGTGATTGGTCACTATTGTGTCTTTGTGTGGCTTTTCTATATAAGGAGGACATTGTACCGTTCTATTTCAAGCATGATTTGAGGCTAATACAATGTCAATCAGCATGTCGTTCACTACCAACATTCCCATTTCAATAATTTACCGAAGTCAACTCCTCACCGGCAATATATTTTATTCTGCCGTAAATATAACTGGCTATAAAGCGGATTTGGTGGATCTGATGGAGGAAATAGTGAAGTATTTCCGCTGCGGAGAGGACGTTGTGGTGCAGAGAATGTTAATGAGAGTCGTGAAGAACGCTCTTACACGAGTTGCAAGATTTTGGCTCAATGAAGTATTTCGCCCACTAGCTCAAACTGAGATTGTACCGGAATACTCTCGTTGTTGCTGCAGCAGTATCCAACGGAAACACAACACATGTCTCCATGACATTATCACCTCCAGCTACTTTGACGAGAAGGGTGACAAATGTAAATTGGACTTATTCAGTGGACCGCCATCAGTAAGCATCAATGTGGCTGCTCAAGGACATTCTGAGGTAATCAGTTTGCGGGCATACTATGCCAATATTTTAAAGACTTTCCATTCAAAGCCCTGCTGTATGTGCTGTCCAATTTCACAACATCTAATGAAAGACATTGAGCAGCTCATAACTGCTACAAATCAGACTCTAGCCGATGTGAGTGTGTATCAGTTTCCCTCTACAACTTGTTAAGTGTTTTGTGTAATTTTATAAGTACCAGCAACAAACTGTGTGAATGCTTGTAAACTTTTGTGTATAATGTTGTAAGTACTAAGCAAAAATTGTAATTGTATTATCTATTTCCATATTAGAATAATAATGTCTGTAAAACGGAAGGCATCTTCTCATCAATCGAAACGGTCCTTCAAACCTTCAAGTCAGTTTAAAAAGGCGTTGCGAAAGTTAAACAGGATACATGATAATAAGAAGGGTAAATTGATTCAAAATTCAAGTGGTGATTTCATTCGTGATTTAGCTTTTGCAATACACAAATGTTTACCTATTTACAAGCCTCTATTGAATGCTGGCTCTTTGAATAGCATAAAAAAGTTTTCAAATCCAAGGAGTAGTGATAAGAAAAGGCGAAACTTAATTCAGCGCGGTGGTGGTGGGTTTCTAAGTATGTTAAATGATATTGGAAACAGTGTTAATGGTGTAATCAATAGTCCGCTTGGAAGGATTGCAGCAACTGCTGCAATGTTAATATAAGGTTAGCGAATCATAAAGTGACACGTCATCACTTTCATTGATGAGTCATATATAGGTGTATATAAGGAAGACGCTTTAATGATATTTTATCACTTTCAAGTGACAATTCATTTGCGCTGGTTGAAAGCTCCGAATTAGTACTTGTTGAAACATGACTCAGAAAATGTATACAATCAGAGAGGAAGGTGACGCTTTTAAGCAAGATCTCTTGAAGCTTCGTCCGACACGAAAGGTGCAAGGGATTGGAAATACTATCTACTTTCAAACCTTGAATTATGGTGATGATGGCTTTTATCTTCAAGTTCCATTCTTCCACAGTAATGGCATGTCTACATCAGGGTATAGCAATATGAGACAAATGCGAGTGACTTTTCCAAAATGGCAACAGGTGATTCTTAAAACTATTGACTCTTTCGCGAAAGAATGTGTTGAGCTGCCTGAAAGTGCTCCCACTCATTGGAGAAAGGCATTAGAGGAAGGAGTTGGTTACAAGGAATTGCCGGAATTCGATACACTGTTTTTAAAACTATCGGATCATTTTCAAGCATTCGATCTCTTAACAAACGCGATGGAATGTGAGGATCTCAAACGGGGTCGCTATATGGGCTTAGTGCACATTACCGGACTTTATATTGGCTCACATGGTTCGACTGGTAAAGTCGCATCTTTACAAATGAAGTTTCTTCAACTAGTCTATGAACCACTACCAATTGATAAATGTTTAATTAATATTGATAAGACTGCCTCAAGTGATGGGAAGGAAGAGAGCAAAAAAGCGAGGGAGGAAATCTAAAGATGGGAATCCTAAATTGAAGTTGAAGCGCCAAGATGCTGACTTGAAAACTTTCTATAATCCTAATTGTGATGAGGAAACGCAAATGTTTTAATTTGTAAATGTAACTTGAAAGTTTCTATTCTGAATGTAAATAAACGTGATCTGGCAGGCCTAAGTCTAACATATAAACTGGGTGGGTGAATGCCCACCCGCCTGGCCAAATCGCCCACCCGAAAATTCGTAATCGCCCAAGCACGCTAGTATATCCTATGGGTTTCAGCCACTAGCCAGGGCTTATTTTAGAGCGATAATAGATATTGTCCCATCTAACAACTTTCCCGAGTCAAAACATTAATGATGATGACCAGTCGTGTGATGCCCACGTGGCAAGCCATCGATACGTCCGTGCGCGCGTATGTCTGTACACGTCATTCAATCAGTTAGAGCTTGCATTCAATCCGTTGCTAAGCGACTTCCTCACGAAAGCAACCAGGCTCAATAGGAGCGACGGGATTGGCTGCTGCGAGGCTGCAATGCACGATGCTGCCGTACACAAGGGTGCCGCCATTCGCGCGCTTCTATAGCGTGCGTCGGTTCTCCTGGCTACGGAAAACCTACCCTCTCGGAGAGATAGCTGCAGCTTTTATCAATAGTGGTACGTCACACTATTCTTAACCTACCAAACTATTGATTGCCGAGCAGCCGACGACCGTGCAAGCAGCATAACTATTCGTCCGTCGCTTAGCGACGCTGTCAATCCAATATTTCTGGTTTTCCGTCCCGCCAATGCGAAGGAAATTCTGGGGTGATTCAATTCATTGACTTGAACGCGCTTACTATCGCTAGTTCAGTGCTGGCTTGAGTTGTTACTTTGCCACTGCGTTGAACTTAGTTTAGCCCGTGCTGACTCGTATCGTCAAGAGTTCAATAGGATTGTCATCTGTCTTTTAAGCCTATATCGATCGCTTCACGTTCATCGTCAAATATCCTGCTTACTTTCGTCATTTACGTGTCTAATTCACGACTTCACTAAGGTAAATCCCATTTCTTTATTTCTGTTTGTCATTATAAATTATATATAAAAGGCTGCTTGGCTGTGATGGTTTATCGTACCGTACGTTATCGATTAGATAAAATTTCTCGTCAAAATATTTGACTTACTTGTGCGTGAAATTGTTGATAGCGTAAGGTGCTCTTCGTCGATCTGTGATTTTCTCTTGATTTTCTTGAACAAATGCCTAACAAATAGAGCCGTCCTTGCATTAAATTAATCGTATTTAACATATTTTATCACTCAATTGAGTCTAGGATTTCTATTTGTGTCCCGTTGATTTTTAATGTCTTTCTAATAATTAAATCTATCGTATTTAACGTATTTTATCATTCAATTGCTCGTCTCTGAATAAATTTTAATGTCTTTCGAATAATTTTGATTGCATATATAAAAATTCTAAATCTGCAGCTAATTGAATGTCTGGGCTCAGCCCTAAACGAACCCCTGCTCAAATTTCTTTTTGAATGCCACACATAGAATTTTTTAGCGTTGCATGCATAACTTATATTGATATGAAAATTTTCAATCTTAAAATCATTTAAGCAATGCAGCCTAAATGAAGCCCTGCTCAAAGTTTGAATGACTATATCTTACTAAGAGTTTCTCATTACGTTTCAGATGTCTGATGTACCACCTGCTAAGAGGAGGAAGATTACAAAAATAACTCAATTTTTTCAAAGTCAACGACCCCCTGTCCAGGATGTATCGAAGGAACCCCAAGAGAAACCAGCTCATGACCGACCTCCTCAAGATTCCCCGTCATCGCCGAAACTTCAAGATCAAAGCATAATTGAAACTTCAAGATCATCTACGCAAACAAGTACGTCTATGATGACTAAATGTACGTCCTCGGTCGCCATGTTCCGTGGTTTGCCCCTTTCAGTTGATCGATTGCTAAGTTTACATCCCTTTCTGATGAAGTCAAAGGCAAGAGCTGCAACGGGAAACAATCAAATCGTTCCATATTCAACTGGAGCTCGAACAGAAGGTGAAAGTGGTGCAATGAGATTGATTGAACATCTCAAAGGTAAGCCACATCAAGCAGCTGCAGATGCTAGAAAGCTTTCTGAAGCTTTTAAGAACCAAACTAACAAGCATCCGTGGTTGAAGTTATTCAAAAAATACAGGGTTCAGGAAGTTAAGAAATTGGTGAAACTTGCGATGGACGTTTATAATTATACAATGTATGAGACTCTTTCTGCTTTCTCCTGGCCGTCGAGAAGTCTAACATCCGAGTTATCCGATGAACTTATTGATCAATTTTCTGCAGACTGGGATTCACCATTCACCAACTTTGAACCAAGTGCTCTTGAGATGCATTACCGAGACCCGGATGTCTACTTTGAAATGCTTCGCTGCATTGCCGACAAGGTCAAAGAGGCAACTTTGCAAAAAGTCAACTCGTGTGATGCATATGGTGTACAGAAGGATGGATCATCGGATCGACAACAACTAGGGGTGAAGTTCGTGAATGCGCGGATAATCAAAAACCATAAGATATCCACTGTCTTTCTTGCTGCGATGGATCCAGCTGGAAAGGGATCAGCATGTCTTCTGGAAGCTTTTGGAAGAAGTCTTGAATCTCCTGGCGACCTAGCAGCGTTCTCACTACAATTTACGGACAACTTTGATGAGGATGGCGATCTTCTCTGTGATGCTGCACCGATAAATTTTGAGAACAACATCTTTTCCAAACTCCTGGCATTATCGACTGACGGTGAAGCTGCCAATACCGGCCAATACCGGCCTTTGGAGGAAACTCCAAGATGAGCTGAATCGGTTTGTCTTGTGCATATGGTGTATATGCCACCGGACAGACTTGGCATTCCATGATATGGTGACCAGTGTAGCTGCGATAAAGCGATGGTATTCACAGTTGAAGGAATCGGTCAAGTATTTCCGCATGTCTTCTACGAGAACAAAGTGTGTAAGGAAGCACTGTAACTCCCTCAACATCACCTTCGAAGCCTTCGTGAATCCCCCAGATGTACGTTTTGGAGAGCATATTCATGACATGCATGTTGGTAAATTACCAGGCTTGTATTGCAACATGGGACGAGCTATCCGTCTCTGCTGATGAAGTTCCTGCACGTCGACAAGCTGATGGTTATCTTAAAATGTGGGAACGTAATGGAATTCAATATTGTCTGACAAGTCTTATGACAGATCTTCTGCATCATTTGTCGTGCCTCCAAAAGGAATTTCAGAGAGCCGACTTGTTACTGTTTGACGTCCCTGAAATTCAAGACAGATATATACATAGAATTGCTATCATGGAAGCAAAGCCTTATCCAGGAGCAGCAGAGGAAAATTGCTGCTTGCTGACGGACGGATCCGTGGAAGACAGTGATTGCAGAAAAGTACACAATCGATTTGTGACGACCACTTCTAGATCGATCTTAGCGGTGCGTCAAGAAGTGGTACTGACATTAAAACATCATCTCGAAAAGAGGATCGATGAATACAAAAATAAGGTAATATCTGAATTGAAAGCCGTGTTTGAATCCCGAAATGCTGAAGAAATGGCTGCAAATGGACGAACATTTCTGGAAAAACTGAAAATGGGTTCAGTTCAGTGTTTTATGGATCAGTGCATCGATTTATTTATTCCTAATGCACTCAGATCTTGCTGATCCTCAATTATCTCTGAAGAAAAGGTTTCAGATGATATCTTGTTTCGACAAGAGTCCATCACCATTAGGTCTGCTGGTTGATCTTGTCATAAGTGCTGTGCCGCATTCAATGACTGTAGAAAGAACTGTCTCTCACTACAATAATTTCAGAACTGATCGAAGACTGAGTATGTCACTGCAAGGAGTGAACGACAGACTGATGATCTCACTGAACGGGCCAGGAACCAGTCATTTTAACCCTCGTCCATCGGTTGCTGCTTTCTTGCAGTCAAAGCAACGTCGCTACAAGGAGCCGAACCCCGAAAAGTATGAACAACGCGCCTTTATGAAAAAGTTTTTAGGGGACAAACATCAACGTTTGACTGTGAATGACTTTTTTTTCTGAAATGACTGATTTCGTGAAACTTCCGCTGTTTGCATTTTTCGTTTGCGTTTATCAAATAGGGCCTAAAATGTATATTATGCCTCTCCTAATTCCGTCACTCACGCATTTTGTAATATATGTTTTACTGTGTATTTCAGAGTTTGACCTAATTTGTCATTGTGTGATGAGAAGTAATTTTTCTGTAAGGTATAAAAATACCGGTATTATTTCGGTCGGTTACTAGTTTTGTTTTGTTGTTTGTAAACTTTCGAAGCACATGGGAGGTGATGTTATAAAAAATACAGTGAAGTTTATCATATCCTTAATTTTAAGATTTTCTAGTGCCAATTCAAAACCGAACTTCCGAACTCTCTTCTGTGAAATAACTGGGAATTCGCCCACCCGGAAATTTTTGCTTAGACTTAGGCCTGTGATCTGGAACATGTGTCTGTTTTGTTGTTCTAAGCAAAATTAGGGGGATGATGAGTTTAATGTTAATGGAATTATAAGATGACAGATTTTCGTCTATTCACTGATCGCACAATGTGTGTCGCTGGACCAAGTCAGTCCGGTAAAACTACATTTGTAACTGAATTGCTACAATATAGAAATGAAATGTTTAACAAGGAAATTAAGAGAGTCAAATGGTATTATGGAATATTTCAACCACAACTACATTCTGCACTTCGCCAGAAAAGTTATGAGGTGAAGCAAGGGTTGCCATCAACTGAGGATATCAAAGCAGGTGACTTACTAGTATTAGATGATCTATTACGTGAAAGCAAATCTTCAAAGGATGTAACTGAAATGTTCATTCAAACTGCAAATCATAGGGAAGCTTTTATTATCTACATCACCCAAAACATCTTCGATGGAGGGAAAGAGCAAAGAACTAGAAGTTTGAATACACATTATTTGGCAATATTTAAAAATCCAAGAGATAGCAGTCAGATACATCATCTCAGTAGACAGATATTACCTCAGCAACCTAAAGTACTTTCAAAAATATATGAAGATGTAACTAAGGAACCACATGGTTATCTATTTATTGATCTAACCCAGGAATGTCCGGAACGACTTCGATTTCGAACAAATATCATACCTAATTCCGCTGAACCAATGACAGTTTTCTCGGTTCAAAGTTAGTTTTAAGCAATGTACTTTGTTGCCTTATTATTTTCAAACATGTCGTATTCAAAGATAGTAGTCACTCCTCAAGAGGAGTATGTACAATTCACTACATTACAAAGTGCACAGGAAGTCAAAAATATAGATCAACCTATTGCGAATCAACTTAAGGAACTAACACAAAAGGATATGGAAATTCAGAAGATTAAGGATCCCTATCGACGAATGCAGTTAGCAGCTGAAAACATTGATGAGAGGCGACAGATTCGTGACAAGTTGCGACGATTTGTAACCTTGTCAACACCTCGACCATATCGTGTGCGCGCTGAGCGATTATTTGACTTCATTGATCCACATGTGAAGTTCAATGAGAGAGGGGAGATAATAGATGAAACAACTGGTGATGTTATTAGAAATAGTCACATAGATGACCTTCTACAATATGCTGTCAGAGATGCAAGGCGAAAACTAGGTGCACCACAAGGGTGGACATATTTTCAGAAAATTTTATCTGAACAAAATGTACCTCACAATATTATTGGAGGACCGACTGTGAATGAGTTGGATAAGGGTCACTTACAAGATGGATCAAAAAGTAAAAGACCCACGATGGCGGTCAAGCGAGAGCTTCATGATCCCGATGATCTTCAACCAAAAAGAGCTACTAGGTGCTCAATGCGTGTTGAGAAGAAGTATAGTAAATATTAAGCAAATATGAATTAAGCCTTGCCTCTCTCATATCATGTCGTTACAAAAAGTTTGCTGTTATTTGAAATCTGCGCTCGAAGGTAAAGGAGAAGAGGGCATAGAGTTGATATCAATTGTGTTAGCAGTTGCTGTGCGAGTAATACGCGTGCAAATCAGAACAAAGACGATGAGCACAGCAGTGAAACTCAGAAAGATTTATTACGACTTAAATCATCCCGCAAGTTTCAGTCGTCCGGAGGTTCTAGCTCGTGCAGCAGGTGTGGGAATAGAGAAAGTCAAGAAGTGGTTAAGGAGTCAACCGACTTACACTCTTCACAAAAATGCGAGAAAGCGGTTTCCAACAAGAAAATATGTTGTTAACAATATAGATAGTCAATGGCAAGCGGACTTGGCTGACATGCAACAGATATCACAGTACAATGATGGCTATAAATACATCTTAACAGTAATAGATATTTTATCTCGCTATGCTTGGGCAAGTGCGCTGAAATCTAAACGAGGACCAGAAGTTGAAGCGGCTTTTCAGCGCATTTTCGATGAGGGGCGTGTTCCGCAAAGAATACAGACCGATCAAGGGAAGGAATTCGAAAACTCTCATGTTCGAAGTCTCCTTAAAAGTCATAATGTGGAATTGTTTAGTGTCAAAAGTGCTTATAAAGCTGCCATGGTTGAGAGGTTCAATCGCACACTGAAGACAAAAATGTGGCGCTATTTCACTGCAAAAAATACACATGTTTGGATAGGCGAGCTGCAGAAATTTGTTAAGAATTACAATGAAAGCTACCATCGAATCATTAAGATGAAACCAGTTGATGTTACCCCAGATAATGCAATGGATGTATGGCTTCGATTGTATGATAAGAAAGCGAAAAACATTTCCAATGAAAAGAAAATTAATGTTGTGATAGAGTTCGGATTTCAAAGGTTAAGTCTACATTTGAGAAGGGGTATCTACCTAATTGGACTGAAGAAGAGTTTTTTGTAGATGAAGTAAATACAAAATTTAGACCCACCATGTATAAATTAATAGATTACCATGGCAATCCAATTGAAGGAAAATTTTACTCTTATGAATTGCAAGTAGTAGACAGAAGTGAAGAGGTGTATATGATTGATAAAATAATTAGGAAGAAAGGTCATGGCAATCAAAGGAAATATCTAGTTAAATGGAAAGGATATCCTGATTCAGTCAATAGCTGGATAACGCACCAGGATCTACAAAATATGGAGGTGGGAGACACTCGTAACTTTTAAGCTAATATAGCATGTGACTTCTTCCATATATGAGTTTAACATGTCTACTAACTTCAACATCATTCTTCCAAGCAATAGCAACCCCAAGATATTCCAAAGTAACAAACCATCTCTCTACTCTGTTGAATTCGCTAATCCAATTACTCTCCATGGACCCCATGAAGTTGCTCTAACTGAAATTACTTATTACAACGATATCAGTTTGCTAAAGAACAACTATTTTGAATTACATAAAGAAGTGCGAGAGAAGGATGATTGCTTTCGCATATTTCAAAATAGTCTACATGGTACATGGGCTTTTCATCATCTAACTTTACATCCTTTTTCAACATCTTTACCATCTGTCCAAAACATGATTAAAATTCAAAAGGCATTTGCAACGTCAACTTTTGATTCTAAGGTTCCCACAATGAGCTTGCAAGATGCAGAAAAGGAAATCGGTAGAATGTTTGAACGAATAAATGATCTCTTCAAGCTGACTTTGAATAAATTCTACAAACCAGTCATAAAGGGGTCAACAAAATTGATGAAGGAAGGGAAGCATGTTCTTCTTGTATTAGGTAAGGATTTGAGTCATACTTTTGGGTATTCCACAACAACTTTCTCATCAAGGTATTGGTACAATGGACGTGGGTGGAATTCGGAGAGGAAAGTCACTGATTTTCAATGTAGAATTGTGCCATTGTATGCATTGCCAAAAAGGAGCATCCGAGTAAAAAATCAATTTGAGGTCATTAGAAGTGTTGCAGACTTTGCAAGAAAGTTTCAAGGATCAGTGCCAGAAACGTTAATGACTTGTGAATATAAGAAAGAGAAAGTAACTTTATTTACTGTTGAAACGGAGGCAGAATTTATTGTTTTTACTAAAAAGACACCATTGGAAAAGTCTGAGTCCGCTGTTATTGAATTCGGATCTAAAATGATTGGGATGTTTAAGGGCCTTGAAAGCGCACCTTGGTTGACAGAATTAAATGATACATTCAAGGTTCAATTGTCCTCTTCTAAACTCAAACCATCAACAAATGTTTCATGGGATATCCACGTATACAGTGAAGACATATTGGGTGATGATTTGTCTACTTCCAGTGAACTTGTAAAAAGAGTTAATTTGAATATTGAAAGCTTGAAAACGCCATCTGAATTGTGTACGAAGTTAAATGAGTTTGGTGTAGATTACCTTGATGCAGATGAATATCACTTTTCTTATGACCCACATAAGAAACGCATGATTGTGAAGGTAGGGAAGAACTCTCTTATCAAGCTGGATAGCGTGTTAACGACCACATTGGGATTCTCAAAATCAACTATTTATGAAGGCACATCAATAGGCGATACAACACCATCACTAGAGCGTGATATAAGTAACTTATACGTCTATTGTAACATTATTGAATATACAAGGGTTGGCGACATTGAGGCCCCACTTCTGCGCACATTTCCTCTCTCATCCGTAAGGAAGCAACTAATCAATCGAGAATTTTTTAATACAATGTATCTACCAATCAGCCGAAATTTCATCAATAGAATTGACATATCAATTCATGATGACGCAGGAGAAGTAGTACCGTTCTGTGGTGGTGTTACTGTTTTGACCCTACATATTAGGTCACGAGAATAAGGCTTTACGCTATTGTGACTTCCATAGTTATTCAATAGTCATAATGACAGGCATTTATAGTAGACCATCATATCAGAGCGGTTATCCCGTGTTTGTTGGAGGTAGACGACAAGTTGGAGGAGGCATATTTGGTGCACTAAGACGTATGGTTCTTCCAACACTCAAAAAGTATGGCGTACCAATCATGAAGCGTGTTGGAATCAGGGCTTTAGATTTTGGTGCAAATGTTGCAGCTGATGCGCTTCAAGGTGAGGATATCGGTGAATCTATGAAAATGCGCGCGCAGCAATCTGCCATAGACGCATTAGATGATTTAACAAAGACGAGACGTACAGTTCGGAAGAAGCGTAGGAAGTCAAGACAAGTTGGATCCGGTCGAGTTACTAAGCAAAGACGCAGGAAAAGTAAAAAGCCGACTAGAGCAGCACGTTCTAAATCTAGACGTCGAGTGAAAACAAGAAAGCGCAAACGAAATTCCACAGCTACTAGAAACAAGTCAAAACGAAGGAAGACAACATATTTGTAGAGCTAATACGATGCAGAGTATCAATTCGGCTTTGTGTTTCTTCGATTCTCCCCCTCATCAGACAGACATCATCTCTTCAACAATTGTAGACATAGTCCCCACAACAAATATCGATGGTAACCAGCAGCCTATTCAGATTGATATACCTGCTAATCCTCAAGATTATATTGACTGCCAATCCATTGATTTAGAGTTGTGTATACAAATTAAGAAGACTGATGGTACAAATATCGATTCATCCAAGGATAAAGTGGGATAAGCAAATCTTCCTATTGCCAGTCTGTTCTCAGATGTGTATCTAATATTGAATGACAAACAGATTGAAGGAGGGGATCGAGCATATCCATATGGAGCATATATACATACAATGACTCAATTTCAAAAGCAAGCTAAAAAGTCACACTTGCAAGTTTCTGGGTGGTATGATGATCAGCAAGGGAAATTTGATGATGTCTCAAATACAGGGTTGAAAAGACGAATGGATTTAACAGCGGATTCAAAGGAATTATACTTAAAAGGACTTGTCTATCTTGATTTCCTTCGTCAATCTAGATATCTGCTATCACAGGCTAAAATGCAAACAAAATTTATTCGTGCAAATCCTGAGTTCGCGTTAATGGCTTTTGGAGCTACAAACTATCAAGTCAACATAAGTAATGCCGTGCTCAATGTAAGGCGAGTAACAATGAACCCGCCAGTCATCAACGAGCATGCGACAGGATTGAGGAAAAACAATGCAATATATCCAGTTAATCACAGTGTGTTGACAAACTTCATAAATGGTGCGGGATCATCCTCACATGCCTACCCAAATCTTTTTCCCACTACAATGCCAAAGGCGGTGTATATCACATTTGTGGAAAATGAGGCATTCATTGGTGCTTTTGAAAAGAATCCATTCAATTTCCAACACTTTAATGCTAGCAAACTAGCACTCTATCAGGATGGGAAATTTGTATCTTGCAAAGCATATGAGCCTAATTTCAAAGATGGTAAATTCGCACGTGAATATGGTTCTACTTTCACCGCCCTCAACATGTTTAATACAGATGATTCAAATGAAATTACAATGGATATGTACAAGAATGGCTACTTCTTCATTATGTACAAGACAAGACAAGACAAGAAATGTATATTTGTGAAATGAAAATCATAAGTTACGAATTAAGTATAGGGATGTGTCTGAAAATGTTTACAATGTGCAGTCGCTATTCACCATTCAGAAGAGTTTTCATTTAATTTAGAGCACACCCATGGAACAAATGAATGCAGTCGTCTAGCAGATACAGCAACAGGCTGACGTAGTTGACCAGAATAAGTCATTCTATCCGGGATCAAATGATGCAAGGGGTGTAACGGAGAGGATTCACAACTCCGGAAAAATCGCATTGCTCTTTCACATCTTTTTGAGGACAATGAGGGAAAATGAGTAATATTCACACAATCACTGCCATAGATTATCCTATGCCCTCGACGATGGAACTTTTCAATTTTCCTTTCAATGCACTTTGGAAGAAAAGCAAAAAGTGGAGCAGCATACAACAGGAGCGGAGCAACAAGAGCATTGTATACAATTATCAATTGATCAATTGACAAAAAAGATTTCAAAGTTCGAATGACATATAATCGCTGCGCAGCAAGCTTTAAAATTTTATTGAAATGAAAATTCCAATCCAACGAAATGTTCCAGTAGACACCTAGAATCTTTATATTTTTCACAGTAGGAATGTCACAGTGTTCTGAAGAATCGAAAAATCTGCCCTTTTGGAAAAAGATCTGACCCGATTTACGCAAATTTAAGGACATTTCGTGTGAATCAATCCATTCACTCACAAGTGGAATCTCATTTGGATTATGTCCATTTATAAAAGGCTCTATTAAAGTGACATCGTCAGCATACAAAACAATCTTAGAGCAAGGCGAAACGTTTAGCGATCCCATGAAACATGCAAACAAAGTCGGACCAAGTATTGATCCCTGTGGGACTCCTGAGTGTACATTAGATAATGGGCCAAAATTGCCTTTCAATTTTACTCGTTGATAACGATTACACAGATAACTTTGTAGCCATAAAATGAACCCTCGATTGACATTATGAGTGTACAAATGATTTAATAAGACATTGGGAAGAACTTTATCAAATGCCTTTCATAAATCTAAACACGTCATTTTCACAGCGGTTACTTCAGGATTATCAAGATAGGTTGTCACAGAGTCATGGATTTTCACAAGTGCACATTCGGTGGAACCACGAGGACGAAATGCATATTGATAAGGTCCATATAAAGATAACAACTGAGTTGATACTGATCTCAATACCAAACGTTCTAAAATTTTGCTGAGAACAGATGTCAAGGATATAGGCCGAAAGTCTTTTACAGATGGATTTCGCTTTTTAGCCACAGGAATTACATCAGCGATCTTCCACATTGAGGGAAATTTCCGATTTGTGACGGACAACGTGAAAATGTGATGAATGGGCAACGCTAACCACAATGCGCCCTCACGTAGAAGTCGAGTAGGGACACCATCACTACCACTGGACTTTATCACTAAATGAGACAATTCGTGGAGCACATCAGAAACAGTGAAGTTAGGTGACCAATCTTCGTCTTGTATGTCCAGCAATGCATCATCATCATCCAAGTTCATGTTCTTGTTTAATTCGATCTGTATTGCCTGGGCTAAAGACTCTATATTCCCAAACTCATTGATCAATTTTTCAATTTCGTTCGGTTGAGAACGGCCACGAATCTCATTTATGACATTCCATACATGTTTCGGGGAAGTTGATTGCCGTTTTGCCCAAGCTGACTTTGCCTTTCTGATCTCTGTCTTCACTCGTTTCTTATAATGAACGTAGAGTTGCCAATTTCTTTCTCTATAAGCCCTCCATCGGTCATCAATTAAGGACTTAAGCAAAGGAGTGAGCCAAGGCTTATCTCGATCTGTCAGAGTCACATACTTATGAGGAATGAATGACATAGCAGTGAACAATAAATGATAGAAGTTAACACATGCTTCATCAACACAGTCTATACTCAAAACCATGTTAAAATCAGCAACAGATAATAAATACTGATATCTATCAATATTCGAGCGTCGAAAATCCCACAGCTTTACAGCTCTATTGGTTGGTACATAGCATTTCCCATACAGAACGACAGTATTGTGGTCAGAGGACTCAAGTGGCGGACCTATAACAGCATTGTCTTGATAAATGTTGCGTAAATTGTCACTCAGCCAAATGTGATCTAGGAACGAACCTTGTCGCGTGGGAGATTTAACACAATTATAGAAAGAAAATTGCTGCTCGAAAATAGTAGCATCGAAATGATTGAAATCTCCACATACCATAACATTTAAGTCAGGAAAATTGGATAATTCTTCATCAATAACCCGTACAAAAGAGTCAGAAATTTCGTTCAGATCAGCAGATCGTAAGCTGGGGGAACGTACACAGCAATTAAAAGTAATTTCAGTTTCAGGAATTTCAAAATGAGCAATTCAATATAACAAGGAAAAGGATAATGTACTAATCGAGAACAATACAAATTCTTATTGACCCAAACACATACTCCACCGCTGATACGATTAACTCTGTCGCAACGTTGAATGTTGAAATTGTCTATTGCAACCAAATTATCAGAAATCTCCGAATGAAGCCAACTTTCGGTTACAACCACAATGCCAGGGTTAACAGATGACACAAGAAGAGAAAGTTCATCAATCTTAGGGCAAATGGAGCGGGCATTCAAAAGGATAACCGTCGGGAAAATGGATGCGTTGTTAAAATCCTTTATCGAAAATTTCTTGAATTCAAATCAGAACGACGCTGGATTACATTCTTATAAATAACTACATCCTCACCATCATTTCGAAGTTTATTCAATTCTTCTCTCAGTTTCCTTTGTTCAAAAAGTTGTACTTTGGTTCGATCAGGATTGATGTACACGTGTTTGAAATTGATTGAGTCATTCAAAGACCTTGAGTTTCGCACAACTGTGTTCCTGAGTAATTGATTGCTGAGGACGACACGCAACAGACGCGGTCTATCACCAACAGATCGACCAATACGCTGACAACTTACAATATCAGTTTTAGAGAATTGAGTCTGGGTTTCATCCAACAGCTTTAAAAATTGTTCAAGATCACTTCTCTGCTTGTCAATCACAGATCCATGTGGATTTTCTTCAATGCCTGACACTATAACATTATTCATCCTACGATTCCTTTCGTCAACTTCATTAAATATCTGGCTACCAAAGTTATTAGCAAAATTATCCATTTCATATCTCAAAGTTTTAATCGTTTTGTCATGTTGTGCAAGTTTTTCATTGGTACTAGCTAGAGAACATTCAATACTTTTTACTCTTTCAGTTAATTCGCGCAAATGATCAGAGACTTTAGTGATCTCCGATGTCAACTTAGATATGATTTCTGACTTCTGTTCGGCAAGAAGGCGTTTGATATCACTTAAACTGATAGAAATGACAGATGCACTATTTGACCGAGTACTCTTTGCAGGAGGCGTTGAAGTAGCAGGCATCTCATAAATTGAGCAGATTCACTACGCCAGACAAATTTCACTTTATGTATTTTATTTTGAAATCAATCACTACGTCAAAAGACACACAATAGATTTTGGCAAAAGTCACGAGAAGGAATCAAACACACGAACTTCCAGCTATAATCCAGACGCAGAGCCTTCACACCCTGCCAACACCAGCCGCGTAATACTCAAAAGTAATACCAATTCCGGTAATTGCAACAAGGAATTGTTGAAAAGGCCTGACTATATTACCCAATCGATCTCGTGAAAATTACAAGTGACAGGAGTCACGGCGGCCTGGCACGTTGATACCGGCAGCAATAGATATAGCACAGTAACTAAGACTTTGCACTTGGACGGATCAATACACGAACGACGAGAGAATGCACACAACGGCCAACCGATTACACATCAAAAATGAAACAACCCAAACCGAGAACACCAGGAATCCCGAGCAAAGGACACCAAGGAGATGATGACACTACCACGCAAATTGCAGGGGACACCAAGAGCAACAAAGTGTACCAAAAATCTCCAAAATCCAACCAGTAGAAGCAGAGAAATGCACATAAACAACCTCACAGCAGATGCAGATCTAGGTGGTGAAAGCGTAGGAGTTACAAAGCCTGGAAATCTACGACTGGAGGTATCATTTGAGTCACCTTTGAAGAAAACAATTACTTGTCTCATTTATGCTATCTATGATAGCAAAGTTGAGATAACAAGAATGAGAGACGTGACTGTCAGCTATCAGAGATGAGTAACTTAAGCAACATAGAAATCTTGAGGAAAATGAGGAAAGCTCATCCCTACTCCAAGACAATATTTCTCAATGTCTTTTCTAGAGATAATTTACCTGATTCAATTCCTTTCTATCCTTGTTCGCTTATCATCAATACGGATACCAACAATCTTCCCGGAAAACATTGGATTGCTGTATACATCAATCGTTATAAAGTTGCCGAATATTTTGACTCTCTTAATCAACCTCGTCTACATGATATCGCATTATGGATGAACAGGTTCTCCTGGACTGTTATGAAAGTGACATCGTTCTCACTTCAAAGTAATACATCTCTAATGTGCGGTGGCTATGTACTCTATTTTGTCAACGAGAGACCATTGAAAAATAACTGTAAAAGTGCTTTAGAACTATTTTCAAAAAACTGTGATAAAAATGATGTAATTCATACTAAATATGTCGAAACAGTTTTGAAATAAAGTTTTATGTTGTATCATTAACTTGCTCTCTTTTTTCCAAAACAAGGGTTGATAAGGAAAACCTAAA